>PVKP010017921.1:0-45166 GCA_004027715.1 Plecturocebus donacophilus | reverse complement strand
CCGCCCCAGGCCCAACCGGACACCTGCCCAGGCCGGCCCCTCTGCGCAGCGCTGGCCCCGGCGCGCGACCGTGAGGAGGGGAGGCCTGGAGGCCCCAGGGGATCCGGGGCTGTCCGCACCAGCCTGGGAAGGCCAGTGGGGCCGCGAGGCTTTGCCAAATGTGCAGTTGGAAACGTTCAGAGTCTATATTTAACACTCGGAGCTCACCAGCCCTGCCATGGACGCACGCAGGAAATTAGAGATTCCGACAGACGGGAGGGTGGGACGGTCCCTTTGCGAATCTGGCCGCTTTGGCTCCGCGCGGCTGGCACGCCCGCCGGGCCCGAGTCCAGCGCCGGCAGCACCGCCCGGGAGCCCGCAGCGCGGCCTGGTTTCGGGGGCGAAGTCCCTGCGAACCCTCGCCCGGCGCCGGGGTTCCGGTCCTCCTCCATTTCGGCAGGAGCGGGGCGCCAGGGTGGCGCAGGTGGCGCAGAACCGCCAGCGGCTCCAGCTAAGGAGGCCGCGGGGTGGGAGGGGCTCCCGACACCGCGCGCGCGCGCGTCGCCATGGCGACGCGTTTCCCTGGTTACCCGTGGGGCCGCGTCCGGGAGGAGCCTGAGGGCGGAGAGAGCTGGCGCGCGGTGGGCGCGGCCTGCGCAGAGGCGAGGTTCTCGGGAGCGGCTTGGGGTCCCGAAGTCCCCCTTCCCGAGGCCTCGGAAGGGAGCCGCGACCTCAGGCAGCGGGAGCCCCGCCCCCACCTGCACTTGTGCGATGGCGGGACGTCCCAGCTGCCCCACCTGCAGGACGCTGGGGACTCCCCACCTATCCCACCTAGCCCACCCGCCATACCTGCAGGAGGCGGGACCTTCCCACAGGCCTCATGCCCCACCTACCTCACCTGCACCTGCACTGAGGCCCGGGCGCCGTGGGAGCACCCACTCAAGGCTGCCTGTGGCCCAGCTCCCATCTCCAGAGCCGACCTGACGCCTGGTTCCAGGGAAGTCGATCTTTAAATCGTGTTTAGTGTAAGGGTAGGTCCTGAGATCCCAGGACCACAGCCATCATAAATCTGACTGAAAGGTCTGCAAGGAGTGGGGATTCTAATCCCAGAACTCGCCGGGCCAGGTGGCTCCCGCCTGGAATACCAGCACTTTGGGAGGCCAAGCGGGGAGGATCCCTTGAGCCCAGGAGTTGGAGACCAGCCTGGGTGACATAGTAAGACCCCGAGTCTTAAATTTAAAAGTAAAACTCAGAAAGCCCTCCCCCCAGTGAGGCAGCATGCAATCTGGAACTTCGAGGTAAGAAGCTGAACTTCGGATGAACTTAGGTAAACCTTCCCCAGTTCACGGCTTCTCTTGCATCCTTTTTGCCTCTCAGCCTCTGAGGTGTTCTCTGTTGCTAGCTCGCTGGCTCTCTCTCCTCTGTCTCCTCTCTCTCTCCCCCTCTCCTCTCTCACTTCTCTCTCTCTCTCTTTTCTCTTTCCTCTCTCTCTCTCTCCCTCCCCTCTCTCCTCTCTCTCTCTTTCTCTCTCCCCCTCACTGCCCTGCACATTACTTCCAGTACTCTCCTCAGGCAGCCTCAGTTTCCCCTAAATAAGTGCTGAAGGAAGCAGGGAACCAATGCTTGAAGGTTTGGGGACCATTTTACTATTTTCAAGCTTTGCCAGCTTATTTTGTGTAATTAAAAAAACAAAACTGCATGGCCCAGAAACACAAAAACACAGACCACTGGACTCTTCTCTTGGCCAAACAGCCATCACTTTCTTTCAGATGCAGAATGCTATTGCCTCAGTTTCCCAGGATGGTCTCAATCGAGAGGGCGTGTTTCTACAGCACATTGTTTCTATACCACATTGCTGCCGGCGGAATCCAAATACTTGTAGATTTCAGTTCACCCCTCCGCCTTCCTCCTTTCTCTGCATAGCAGGGAGCATTCCTTAAACACAGCAGCCTCTGGGTCCCCTCCACCTCCGCAGGTGGAAGAGTCCTTCTGCCTTTGGGATCATGATTAGAGGTGGCTCTGGAAGCCACTGTCTTACTGGAGGCTGTTTCCTGTGGGAAATTCCTTCATGGTGTTGGGCAGATTACCACAGGCTTTCATCACCCACAGAACAACCTGTGGGCCAGGCGCTCTCAAGATTCAAGTGACCTGAGCCTTTGGCTTTCTCTCAGGCCAGATCCCCAGGGGCCACAGAATCTCCAGGCCAGGGTCTGGTGGGGAAAGAGGAGCCCTTTGCCCCTGCTGCTCTCCTGGGAAGGCCATCAGCTGGGCTGGTCTCACTTTTGCCTGCAGTGGCTCTCCCCCACCTGGGATACAGCTCAAAATTCAAACTCTATGACTCATGTCAGAGGTGGCAAGGCAAGTGACATATAAGAAATACATACTTTGGGACACTAACAAAGCAAGGTGAAATTTGTACACCTTTTCTTTGTGTAGCCATTGAAGATGTTAGTAGAAACTTGAATGTGCCTTCTGGGCCAAACCCTCTGGTTCAGTAAAGTCAAAATAATGAAAATTAGCCTGCACCTATATATGACTCTGACACCACCTACACATCCCTTTCACAGAGGTGCAATGAGGATTAATCAGTTCATGTTTATAAAAAGATCTGGAGAGAAAAATTGTTACTCATAAATGCTAGATATTATTCGGATTTGGATTATAATATAATAAAATGTAAAACAAAAAGTAGCATGAATTTATGACATGTATGAATGACAAGCTTCTAGGTTGCATGTCTGCTAGCACAGCCAGAGCAACCACTTTATTTGGGGCTTACTTTGGGGTCATTTGAAATGACCTGATACAATTGATTTAGAAAGCCATTCAAGATCCCTTGTTATCCAGGGACACTGAATTACTCAGGCTTAGATGGCTTCCATGAGTTTGCTTTGTAAGTGTCTTTGAGATGGTCTTATAGGCTATTCAGGCTACTAATACCTACTAATATAATAGAGCGGTGTTTGACTTTCATATGCCTTATGTTTCACATCAGGAAGCTCAGCTTTCTTTATGCTGATTTTTTACATGCTTAGTATTTTTTACATGCTAAGACTGCCAATCAATGAACATGCACTTAGGTAAACTAACCACTACTCACTTTCATTAATTTCAGAGAAAGTAAATGGACAATTCCCAAATTTTAAAATCACTCTTCTCTTTGCAGAACCCAAGTTTTAATATTCTACTAAGTTTTGAAGGCCTACTTCTATCAACCAAGGGGTAATAACCTTGGTATTACTATAGAATTTATTAAAGAGACATTACTGTAGACTTTATTACATTCAAACAGATCACCCCAAATTGAAGTGAGTTTACAACTTGCAAAACTCTTTAACATAGTGTAAAAGTTATTTAGTACTCTAGAGTCATTCTCCTCTGTCCCATGGGGTAGGAAGGCAAGTGTTATTATTCATATTGTGTTGATAAAATAACAGAATATCCGGGATGTTAAGTCACTTGTCAGAGTTACCAGGTCTATCCACTACACTCTACAGCCTACATGTCTAAAAATTAGTGGCTCATTGGGAAAGAATGCCTTTGACAAGTTGCAAAGCAAACACACAAAAAAAGAAAAAGGAAGAACAGTGAATTCATCCGTAAAGCTGTGTATGTGCACATAGAAACAATTTCTAACTCTAACTCAAAAGCTCATTTTGGTTTATTTTTAGCCACACTCGTGTACACAAAATAAGCAACACAACCTTGAAGCACCATACATCTGTGGAGCTAACATACAGAAGAATCCCCTTATATGAAGACAGAACAGAAAAAACACTACCATTGAATCACAAGTGTGCTCCCAAATCCTTCCTCCAGGAAACAAAGACAAGAGATCCTGGGCTGGCTGGCATGGGTTGAGGATCAGAGTATACTCCCAGGGCGTGTCACAAGGAATGCAACCCAGCAGAGAGAAAACTGATCCTTAGTCTTCCAAATAGACCAGTTAAAAAAATGCATAAATTCCCTAAGAGCTCACAGGCCTAATTAAGATTTTTTGAACCTGATCAAAACGTTAATTACTTTGCACAAACTGAACAAACACATAGATGTTGCATCCTGTGAATGTTTCTTTCAATTGCTGTCCTAGAAAGATAGATAGAAATTAAAATAGTACATCATTAAGTAGACTACACATCTCTCTTCTGCTTTGTTCTCATGGGTATTAAATCTTTACTGACTGTTTTGTTTTTCTTTATAGTCAACCAGAGAGGATATTATAATACCAATTACTAATATTTATTGAATACCTACTCTTGTCAGACACTTTACCTCTGCCCTGTATTTAATCTGTCAATAAAACTACAAGATAGATTTGAGTATTTGCAGTTTATGTGCATTTATACTCAGAGAGGCCAAGAATTTGATCTAAGCTACACAGTTAAAAAATAATGGACCTGGCTAGGTGCGGTGGCTCATACCTATACCAGCCCTTTGGGAGGCTGAGATGGGCGGGTTACAAGGTCAGAAGTTCAAGACCAGCCTGACCAACATGGTGAAACCCCATCTCTACTAAAAATACAAAAATTACCAGGGTGTGATGGAGCGAGCATGCCTGTAATCCCAGCTACTCAGGAGGCTGAGGCAGGAGAATCACTTGAACCCAGCAGGTGGAGGCTGCAGTGAGCTGAGATCATGCCACTGCACTCCAGCCTGAGCGACAGAGTGAGATTCTGTCAAGGAAAAAAAAAAAAAAAGGTGAACCATGAGTCAAATCCAAATTGGTCTGACTCTAAAGGCCATACATCCTCTTCTCCCCATGCCACCCCACCACCTTGTCAATGAAGGAGGCAAACAAAGCAATCACACTAATCCCACTACATTAAAACCTGCCCTGACAGACTTTGGAGACCTGGTTGGCTTAACTATGAAAATGCAGAGAATTCCATCTGTTTCCACCCAATTTAACATTGCTGTGCTAGTCTTCATCTATATTTCTTATCTGTAGGTGTTTGCACCTGAGTCAGATTGCTAGTGGATTGCATACCATTATGAGTCCTGGGAATACGCAGAATAGTGTTCCCAGAAATTGTCCTTGATACCTTCGTCATGAGTTTAATGAATATGAATCCAGGAGAGGTCTCCTACGCCAGCCAAAGCTGGGCGCGTGCTTAGCTTCTGTCACAACATGCTCACAGCCTCAAGGAGCATGTGGACCTATGTCCTGTGTACATATGTGTCTGCTTTGCTTTTCTTCTCATAAACAAAATTCTCTTCCCATCTTTTTAAGGTTTTTCAAAAGGTACCACCTTACTCTTCTCTCCTGCATTCAGGAACAATTGCAAACTTTAACATAATCCAGAATTCCAGAATTCATTCTAGAGCAGCACACACCGAGACTCCCTGAGGAGTCTCCTGTCCAGAATCAGCTGTCCAAGGAACATGGTTTCTTGCCCTGGGAGCTCCTGGAGAAGCCATAACTAGCACACAGTCTCACTAGGTAATTAATTCATTCAGCTTATGACGCCTACACTGCATACTTGTTGGATTAATAAATGAACAAAACTCCTCTGAGCTACTGAAATAGATACCCTGAGAGCTCCATATCAGTTTCGTGCACTGCACCCATCAGCCCCAATGGCATTCATGTCGAGCTTATTTACTTTTGTTTTATGCACAATTCTAACACACTTTTTCTCATCCCCATTATCTGAAAAACAACACATTGAAAGGTGGGAGGAGTCATTTTCATTAGCAAACATGCAGCCCTCAGTGAGAAGGGACCCTGAAAACAGAAGCAGAAAATGTAAAAAGAAGCAAACAGTACTCCAAAACCACCTGGGAAAACAATGTGAATCCCTCAGTGGTCCCTGAAGGAGCAAAGCATATGTGATCTGAGTTAACATCTCTCACAAGGAGCCAGAGTTGTGCAAAGGGTTAAAATTGGTTCCCTAATCTTTGTTTCAAGAGGAGGAAAGGGGGTGATACATTTTGGGAACATGCTAAAAGTTTCAAAGAATGGGAGAATGATGTCTGTGCTATTCAAAAGTCACCTACAGGGAATCCTTCCTTACTACACTGTTTTTCTCACCAAAAGAAATGACTTTGAAATCGGTGCTGCTCTGACAGAGCCTGGAAAGGCAAAAACAGCCTTCGACAGTCCCTCCACGCCAGGCTGCCATCCTCGGTGGGCACTCATTAGGAGCATGAACGCGATCATCGCCAGGGACTTCAAACATATCTGCTCACAGTAGTTTGGTTTTCATTTTGTGCCTCAGGCACTTTCTCTAACCCTCATTGTAAATTATTTATGTGTGAAAAAGGATCACTTCCTTCTCACAGGAAAATAATAAAAGGAAGCATAAAATTTTTATTTATGTTGAGTAAAGCCTGAATCATTCATTCACAGTTACTCTTTAACACCAATGCTGAAAATAGTACGAGTCATAGCTATCACCCATCATTACGTGCTAGCATTTACACAATCATCTTTGTTAAAAATCACGATCATAGAAGATGTGTATTATTATCATCCCTACTTTACAGATGGGGAAACTGAGGCCCAGAGGTCCATGTGTCCAGAGCCTTCAAGTTATCCAAGAGCCTTCATAGACCTTGCCTTATGCATATGGCACTGCTCAGAGAGCTCAAGACCTGACTGCGTTATCATCTATGGGAGCTGCTCTGTTGACAGCATCTGGGTATGAGGGAATTTCCTTTACTTTTTTTTTTTTTTTCAGAAGGAGTCTCACTGTGTCACCCAGGCTGGAGTGCAGTGGTGCCATTTCAGCTCACTGCAACCTCCACCTCCCTGGTTCAAGCAATTCCCCTGCCTCAGCCTCCCATATGCTGGGGCTACAGGTACACGCTACCATGCCCGGCTAATTTTGTTAGTATTTTTAGTAGAGATGGAGTTTCACCATGTTGGCCAGACTGGTCTCAAACTCCTGACCTCAGGCAATCTGCCTGCCTCGGCCTCCCAAAGTGTTGGAATTACAGGCATGAGCCACTGCACCCGGCCTCCTCTAAAATTTTAAACTACCTCTCAGTTTGAATTGAATTAATAGTATCATTTTAATTCCAATACTGTGGCAGACACTATTATAGACAGCAGGGACATAGGCATGACTACAAAATGTCTATGTCCCTTTGGAAACAAGACATTGGTGGTACAGTTGAGGGAGGCACAGAAAAGACAGGCAAGAAGATATTGGTGATGCGGTGAGGCAGACAGCTTTGTCCAGGTACCAGGTACACACAGGAAGGGCCATTTCACAGAGCCCGGGGGGCAGGGGGCTTCCTGGGTGAGATGACAGGTGAGTTCATCTCAGAGGCTAAGTAGGTGTTGCCCCAGTGGAGAGGGGCTGAACGGCAATGCCAGGTAGGAAATACAGGATAGGATGCTACACAGAGGATGAGCTCAAAGGCTGATATCCTCAGGAGGAAGTGGGAGAGGGGAAGGAAGAGTGGGACTCCTGCTGGCAGGTGAGGATGGGGTCATGGAAGGTCTTATGCATTGTGAGAGGGGCTAGGACTTGACCCTGTGGCCCAAGGATTCTTCACTAGGCACTGTGGACACTTTGGGCCAGCTCATTCTTTGTTGTGGGGGGCTGTCCTTTTGTTAAAAATAGCAGAAGTTTATTTGTTAAACCTTGGTCTCAGCCCCTGGTGTGGCATTCCCAGGAGACCACAGACGATGACTTTTATTTTTTAAAATAAAATTAAAATTCTCCCAAATAACCTGGAAAATCACAGGACACCTCAATAACTGGTACCATCATTCATTTCAGGTGAATCCTCCTAAACAAAAAACAGCATTTCATGTGAAATAGTTTTTGAAAATGAGATGTACTTAGAAGTTGGAAAATAAAAGAAAATGTGAAAATAAAGGGTTTTTTTCTTCTGTGTAAGAAAAATTCAGTTAAAATTAAAACTTAAAAGATTCCTATTTGTCTTTCTGTGCCTGGCTTATTTTACTTAATATTGTGCTCTAGAAAAATGCAAACAGAGTTAATGTTAAATGTTCTCACTGCAAAAAGAATAACCATGTGAGGTAAAGCATTTGTTAGCTAGATTTAACTATTCCACAATGTGTATATACTTCAAAACTTCATTTCATACATAATGAATATATACAATTTTCTCTGTTGATTAAAAATATAAAAAATAACTCAGTATAAACATTTTTATTAAAAATGATTTTTCCAGGGTAAAAATGTTCAGACACATGTTTATGATAGCATGCTGTAACATCCCTGTTCTTCATGTTTACTTTTGCTGTATTATCAAAACAATGGTCATTTTTGCAAATAAATATCTTAGGCCTTCTATAATTTTCCTAATGATATGTCTTAATTACTTATATGAAATTTGTATATTTTTATAAGATCCTATCATATCATCATTGCTTTGGAGTTTCTCTGGGGTTAAATTTACAATTAACTGTTAGCTGTGAGATCCTCTCTGCAAATCTCTTTGAGTAAGATTTAAGCCATTCTCCAATATCACTTTTATGGATTTTTGGAAGTTACATGTATTTTACAAGTTTTGCAATTTCTCTTTACAATTCAGTCCTATTTTCTTTATATTATGTTGTCTGAGTTTCTGTCAATCATTGAGTGAGTTACCATTGACTCAATGGAAATGAATAAAGCATTGAGTTAAACAGTGACAACTAAACTGTAAGTGGTCAGTTTCCTAATAACTATCTTCCTGCTTCAATGGCTTTTGCTTCTTTATGCAGCCTCGTGTCTCTGAGGACTAGAATCGTGAATCTGGACGATGATTGTGCTCCGCGCTCTACGCCTCCGGTCCTACAAGACCTCCTTCCTCAATCTTACTTTGTGCCTTTCTCTCTGTCTTTATCTTCACCCTGTTTTTCCACCAGGAATGTCCTCACCTATCACCCAAATATTATTTATCTCATTGGGTTTTCCAAATCCATATAATCAGATGATACTGCTTTCTTACTCTTTTGCTTTTTTTTATTATTATTATTAATTTTTATTCTCCTTTTAACCTCTGCAACGCAGAATCAAACACAAGTGCTTTCCTGTGGTCAAAAGAAGGTGTATTTGTTCCATGGAGCTGATATTTTTTAATCCTTTTCTGATCCTTGGTATTCAAATAAAATAATAAATCTACTTGGAGAGCCTCAAAAAGTGCTGCTACTTTCTTTGGATCTTGCTCACTTATAAACTAAGATAGTTGGTCTACCCGCGAATTGACAGTGACAGGCAAAACACTCACACAGACTCCTTGTACCTGTGTGCTTTTGCTTGACGAATCCACACTGTTCTCCATGGATCAGCTCATTTGACAAGTGCCTCCCACCATCATCTGAATATGTGCTCTAAAATGCACACCTCTGCCACCACAGCTCTGTGCCTACCACTCTACTGCCATTTGCTGAAATAGCTTCTGGTTACCTGCTACATGCTGGTCTCACCAACTGGACTTCAAGTTCCTTGAAGGAAAGTGCAATCATACCCTTTTCTTTAAATGCCAAATATCTGGCAGAGTATGGCATATAGCATGTACTTAAAAGGATCAAGTAAGTAATGAGTATGTTTGGTTTTTTTTATTATAATTATGTGATGTATAAAGTTGCAAACTCCTAGAAGGCAGTGGCTACTCTCAATTATAGTTCGGTGATCAATATCTCTCGGTTAGGAAAGACTTATGCAAAGTGCCATGCAATCTTCCCGTTCGTCTATATCCTGTCCTACCTGACTGTATACCTTGGGCAGATCACTTAATCCCAGAGTGTTCGCATCACCCATAAAGTGAGAAAGTTGGACTAGTTTGTCCACAGAGACTCCTGCAGCTTAGTCATTCTGTGGGTCACTAAACATTATATAACTTACCAAACAAGGCATCCCTTTTTAACCATTTTGCAAGTTGTTACCTATCCATAAAGTGAAATGGTTTTTTTAAATCCTGTGTTTTACATTCCCCAGAAATAATCTGTGAATATATCAGCTTCCTACTAGTCTAGTACTTACTTCGGTTATCATTTTACCTAATCAGTGAAGAAGATTCACTATCTAGTGGTGAAAAAGTTTGAGATGTTTAGGGGGCAATGCTTTGTCAAGTCAAACTTTTAGCTTATTTTTGTCAGATGAATCTGAAATGTTCAAGCACCAGTAAAATGCAGAAAACACTGGGATTCTCACTGTGGAGAGAGAAAAACTAAAACAAGACAGTTTCAAAACAAAGGTAACACAGAATAGAACATTCATCATGAGGCCATTGGGAAAGTCTATTTCTTCTTGCTGAGACATCCAAAGAGAACGTTTCTTTTTATTTGTGTATACTTGCAACATGATACTATCAATGATGAAACGGCTTTCATTGTTTAGCTTGTAAAGATGTGACTTTGGAATATGTTATGGAAACTTTGGCTTTGAAGCATCAGTACCCTAATTAATAGAAAGTCAGTTTGGTGCTAGCGTTTGGGGAGAGTAGCAGTGTCTGGAATTTCAAGTCAGTGTATTAATCCATCTCATTATTTAAAACAAAAAATATAATTTTCAGGAAAGTAAAGAGGCCCACAAGAAAGAGAAAGGACATGATAAGAGGAGCAGTGTCAAGGGCAGGAAGTTTTGGCTGCCACAGAGACTTTAAAGCAGGTAAGAAGATATCCTGGGTGAGATACAGTCAGCCTATCATGTAGGGACCAAGGAAAATGTTGAAAAGGTCAGAGATTTGGCTGATTTGAATACATGATTAACTGTGAGAATGATGGTTGAAGAGTTCAGTGTAGACCAAGAGACAGATGCTCACATTCTGAAAGAAAACTTGAGCATGAGGAAAGTTTCCGTGAAGATCGTGCCAGCTGCTTTGAGTGATGAACAGAAACAGAAACGTCTTGACATTTGTTCTGGTCTTTCAGAGGAAGCCAGATAAAATAGTGCTTTGTGAAGAAACAAGTAACCAGGAATGAACCACTGAGCAGGAGAACTTCAATTCAAGAGATGAGACTCTAATGGAAACATCAATATTCTCAGCACCCCTCCACGTACCTTTATTAAATCACTTTTTATTTAATCAGTACTTATTTACTGAGCACATACTAGGTGTACAGAATTATGTTTAGTGTTGTGGAAATTTTAAACATGAAAAGGGTATTGTTTCTTCCCTCTAGCTGTTTATAATATGATGAAAGAAAGTAAGACATTATGAGAGTCATCACTTTCCATCACAAGACCAGGCAATAAATGGAAAGTCCTGAAGACTAATACAACCTAGCACTTTTATGAGATGCATACAGCTCGATTGAGCATGTACTTTCCGTGAAGTCCTTTTTGAGCGGTGTTGCTGATAAGTGGATCATACAGATGTCAAACAAAAACTCAAACCTTTATTTAAAGGGCTAAGATGTCCCATTACTGAAAAGAGTCGAGAAAATGATAAAGGTGCTCAAGGAATTACCAAAACAGAGCCCATCTATAGCTTCTCCAGCTGATGCTTCTAAATGGAAGGCTGTCCACTGTGACATTTGCAGATGTGGCACCTTCATTATAAAAATCAGTCTCATCACTGAAGATAATGTATTGTATGCATTTATCCATTCAGAGCACTTGTATGGAGTTTCTACAGTATGCCTGGCATTCTAGTAGAGCTAGCTTATACATCCATTTTGCCAAAAGTTTATAGACTGCTTAATTTTCATCAGCAATCAACAAATTATTGGGTTCCACATCGATACTTATATTTGAACTTAAAGGCTTATTTATTTTACCATCCGCATTAAGGAAACATTGTAATGAGCTTTTAAAGGAAAAACAAATAGCTTTGGAGACACGAGAGTAGAAAAAATCCCAATTTATCATTTTGGCCAAGTTCAACAAACATTGCACCATGAACCAATAGCTCCCTAATGAGGACAGCTGCAATACACTAAATAAATACACCATTATACTTAATTAACTTAGATAGAAATCTTGCAATTTCCTGATTGTTTGTGGACTTTAGCCCATTTATGGATGGGAATGGTTATGTATGTGTGCATTTGTGACAAACACAAAGGGATATCTTAGATATTAATGGCAAAATGAATAAACTTTACTGTGTGCAACAAAGTGGGAACAAATACCATGTTGACACTGCCTTACATTCATTCTTATCCAGACTGGAGCACCATTAAGAATGAGACTTTTGCATGGATGCAGCCTGTATGCATTTAGGCATTTTTCAAAATGTAGAATGCACCTAGTGTCTAGTGATATGAATTAAAAATTCCTAGACATAGCCAAGAGAAAAGCAATAATGAGGAAATAGGACAGCAACCATATAATTTACTCTGTTAGATACCTTCAAATAAACTAATGTTGAAGCTATCATAGCAGTGATGAGAATCAACTTGCAAAGTATTTGATTTATAATTTGCAAAGAATACTGTCATTATTCTCTGTTCAAATGACTATTTGAGGGTCAGTGCCTTTAGAAGAAGGAAAATAATTTAAATTTAAAAATCTCAACAAAACAGGAATTGCGTGGTATTCAGAATAAATAATTTCTATTCTATTGGACTTGAACATGAACAGTGATATTAAATCCCTTAGTTTCATTTGTCTTCAAAAATTTAGCCATGGCCATTTGAATACAGTAAAAATAATTGTCTAGGAATGTATTACAATACAGCTTAAACATCAAAAGAAATAATCTATAAAATTCTAGACTTTGAAGCTACCCCCTAAAGGTCATTTTTGAGAATTGTTTTGTTTCCCAGGTTGCTTAGGTATTTGAACATAGGGTTTTTCTTTTTTAAATTTTAAAGGTAAAATTAAGAAAATTTGACTTACATAGAAATAAAAACTTTCTCCCACAACAAATTCTCTTAGGATCCTAAAATGCTGAATTTTAGCAAATGCTTCACAGAAGCTATTCAAAAAATATTTATTTTGGTTAAGGTAGTGATGAGGAATTTTTTTCTTTCCTTTTGCTGGGTACCACTATTTTATGGTTGTAGTGAATTATCTGAACAAAATTGTCAACAAAAATATTCATATTTATATTATGAAAGATGGTGAGATATTTTTAAAATCAGTAATGACCTCGGTGAATCCAAACGGGACAGAAAGTTTTTTAAATGAAGTGCTCAATATACACACTGATTGTGTTTCTTCATTCATTCATTTGTTGGTAGTATTTGTGTGAGGTGGGTAGGAGATGTTATGATTACAGTTTAAATATTTTAAAATATTCATTTCAGGTAGTTGAGAAGGATGACAAATAGAGAAAACAGTTATTTATGTTATATGTATACATATGCGTGTGCACACACACACACACACACACACTCATGAAAAAACAAACAGAAAACATTTGTATCAAAACATTAGCTTCAAGTTAGGCTCACTTACCACATCTTGAATGTTATGCCATCCAAATATGAATAATATATAGACCTAGATGAAAACTAGTATGTCCTCGGACCAAGAAAAAGGATTTTTTGGTCTAAGAGAAAATAAAAACGAATGCTATGCATTTATTAAACTAGTGTTCCTAAAGTTTTCTGAATAGATGTATTCTACCACTGTGACCTTTCACATGCATTAGAAGATAGCAGGCTCTCAGACTGTGCAGTTGCTGTTGTATTGGGAGGCTGACACATTCTTATTGCACCACCTGTTATAAGTTCCATAAGGTTAATTCTATGCTTCTGTTTACAGAAAACACATCTTTATTAATATAGAGAGGGAAAGTGCCTTCTTTCAGACAACTACAACATTGTTCAGAAAAGATTAAAAACCCTAGCAACTATATTAAGCTATGGAAGTCTTCTCTTAACAGATTCTGGACAATCAAGTTGATATTTTATTCTGCAGAATATGTTCACCTTTATTCATTACTACTCTTAACTCTATCTAAATAAGCTCTCTATTATAATAGGTAATAAATATACCTGTAGACACTGTATGTTCAAGTTAGAAGGATGTGAGGTAGGGATTTCACACTTCATATGTAGTATTTAATCTTGTTTGCCCAATAAGTACATATGTTGATAGCATGTACACATTTTTACCCACATTTACCTATTGTGAATACAGCTGTCTTCCATTTAGGAAGAGTGTTTTTCACACAATGTGATAAGTATCTGCTATATCTGCAGTTCTGCCAAATACATTTTCCCAGTGCTTGGAGGCTGTAGGCTGTGTATCAGCTCTGTGAGAAGTCAGTTCCTTTTCCCATTGGCATAAAAACACAATGAAGCTTAGAATAAGTTATGTTGCACTGCATAGTCATAATTAATGTGCAGATCTAAGATTAAACAGTATAAATAAAAAGCCAGAATCATGATCAGTATTCAGAAGCAGGATCAGCAAATTTCAAAGATGAGATAAGCCAATGCAGGTAATTTAACAACTGTTTAAAATACATCAGAATTATCTAGTTCCATCTAAGTGCAATTTGCTGGACATTTGATATTTGAGTCTCTTGGAGGAAATCTAAATAAATCACTATAAAATCAGATCAACAGGAATCAACAATGATACAATCATAGCAAGCCCAAGTGTATGCATGTTTTTAAAATACCTTTAAGTTCATTAAGCAGACCAGGTTTTATTTTCATATGTATGTTGATTCTGGGAAAGCTATAAAAAGAATGATCTTTCTCATTTTTCTAAATTATATTAACATTAAAATACACACATAAGGCTGGGTGGGTGCAGTGGCTCATGCCCATAATCCTAATGCTTTGGGAAGCCGAGTTGAGAAGATGGCTTGAGCCCAGGAGTTTGAGATGAGCCTGGGTAAAATAGCAAAACCCCATCTCCACAAAAAGTACAAAATGTAGCTGGGTGTGGTGGAATGTGTTGTAGTCCCCATTACTTGGGAGGCTGAATTGGGAGAATCACTTGAGACTGGGAGACGGAGGCTGCAGTGAACCATGACTGCCTACTGCACTCAGCCTGGGGACAGAGCATGACCCTCTCTCAAGATAGATAAATAAATACGTAAATAAAATAAAGTATGCACATAATAAAAAGATACAAATTATGTGCATTTGTGAAAAAAATCCTTTTATAATTAAGATACACGATTATAAAAGATCAAGAGCATCTTTTAAAAGTAAGTGAATTCTTTCCACGATAAATTTCACACAATCCCATCTTTCCTTCAGGAAAATATTCTGTAGTTCTGGAGAATCATTTTACCTTAGTTTTGACCGTTTTACAAAGCAAAAGCTGAGAGTGGGAGTGCCGAGCCAGAAGCTCTGAGCTCTCTCCTGTCTGTGCATGCCATATCCTAAGCTGTACCTTAGAACAGTGACTGATAGGGCGGCTTGTCTGATGTGCTGCACGATTCCGAGAATGGGAAGAGTCCTGAGAGTTGCTGAATGTCCACGTGGATAAAGGCGTACATGGGAGGAGATTACATAAACATTGAGGGCCTTATGTCTTCATCTCAGTCTTCTGAGAGTGAGGAAATTGCTCTTAAAGCCACATTTAATGTCTTTCTCATACAACATTTATTAACACAGAGTTTAATTTATACACTCATGCATTAAGTAAAATGCATCAAACACATTTAGAAATTTTAAAATCACCACTGAAGAGCAAAGAGAGATGATTTTTTTTTTTTTTGAGACAGAGTCTCACTCTGTCACCCAGGCTGGGGTACAGTGGCATGATCTTGGCTCACTGCAACCTCTGCCTCCCAGATTCAAGCAATTCTCTTGCCTCAGCCTCCTGAGTAGCTGGGACTCCAGATGCCACTACCACACTCAGCTAATTATTTGTATTTTTAGTAGTGGCGATTTCACCGTGTTAGCCAGGATCTCCTGACCTCATGATCCACCCGCCTTGGCCTCCCAAAGTACTGGGATTACAGGCATGAGGCACCGCGCCCAGCCCAAGCTGATATTTGAAATGTGATATTTGAAATGTGAAAAGCTGATATTTTGATCTGTGAAAGTCACAGTAAGAGCTTTTTTTTGCTGACATGATTTCAGACACTGCTTACAACACCATCAAGCAGTTGCTCATTTTACAGAGAAGGAAACAGAGGCTTAGAGAAGTTAGGTGACTTTGGTTGTCACAGGACCTATTATTTTCCATGTACCACACTGTCATCAGTTAGGAAACATTAGAAGGCCAAGTAAAAGCAGAAAACCAAGATTGTGTCCATCAGGATGAACATTCTCACAGAAAGTGCCATATAATGTGATGATCATCACAGACGAACTTCAGGAACTGTGTTGATGTGCAAATTTCCGGCAACATAGCAATGGCTGCAACTAGTTAGGCATGTTTTTACTGGTAAGGGGAGTATTTTCAGTGTTTTATGAACAAGGTGCATTTTATTGCTTACTTTTTACTTCACAATAAGACAAAAATCAATGAATGCTTCTTGAGTTTTATAAACTCTCATAAATGCAAGAGTATATGTGTACACAGATATTTATATGTTCAATTACATGTATTGTGTTGCAAAATCTCCTCATAATAGTAAAGCCTAAGTTATTTTCTCATTGTATCAATCTCGGAGGACTTCTGATTTCACAGGTATCAGTACATATGTTTTCAGGTTCTGAAAACCTCATGTGGGGATGGAAAACTTTCCTGGTGGGGCTGCAGATTGAGAACGAGGGCCCAGAGAGTTTGACTGATTTGTTCAAGGCCACAGGGTGTCCCAGGTATTCACAGGAGGCTGCAGCCATGCCCTTTCCACAGGCAATCTTACTTTTTGAATAAAGGAAAGGAAAGAACTGAATTCAAAATGCGCGCACACACACACACACACACACACACACACACACACGTAACTGGATATAAATCCTGGGACCTCAGTGGTTCTCCATATGGGTATTGATTACAATTAGAAAGAAAAACTCCCTTATATCATATGCTTATGTAGCTTATGGTGCTTATCTCACTAGCACCAGGAAAATGAAAACAGACCCATAAGCCTGCTTTTCTTCTGCTACATCTTCAGTGAACTCCAAAATACCATAAATAATTGAGATAACTATGGGCCCCTGGGTTTTTTGTTGTTTTTTTAAGTCTTCTTTTTCTTCAACTGTGTGTGTGTGTGTGTGTGTGTGTGTGTGTGTGTGTGTGTTTAATCAGATATGAAAAGTACCAGCATCCACATATATATACCCCAGTGACAGACTGTGGAGAGGAGAGGGCTCTGGACACTATGCCCACATGCCAGCCTCTCCTGGAACACAGCTAGGTCTCTGCAGGGAGGCTGGCTCCCCCACCAGGCTGGGGGGGGAAGGTGTTAAATGAAAAATGGTGGCTATCCTCAGTCAATTTCAGACTTAATGAAAAAGTCGAATTCATGTATTTCAGTAGAGATGTGCACAAAGATTGATGTTTTTTAAATAAACTTTTCATTTTATGACAGTTTTAGATTTACAGAAAGACTGTGAAGCTAGTACAGGGAGTTCCCATGTGCACCACACCCAGCCTCCTCCGTTGGAAACATCTCATGTTAGCACTGGACGTGTGTTACGGTCCACAAGTCAACTCTGATCTGTCATTACCACAAACTCGGGTGTTTGTTTAGATGACTTTAGCATTTCCCTAGTGTCTGCTTTCTATTCCAGGACTCCATTCAGGACACCACATTACATGTCACTGTCAAGCTCCTTAGACCCCTCCTGGCTACAACAGTTCTCAAATTTCCATTGTTTTGGGTGAGTTTGATGTACTTTAGGAATATTAGTCAGGTCTTTCAGAGAATGTTCCTCAGTTTTGGTTTATATGATTTTTCTCTCATGGTCAGACAAAGGTTATGGATGTTTGAGAAGGCCACAGAGATGCCATTTTTATCACACCCTGGGAGGGGTACCTATGGTCCACATGACTTACCGCGCATGATGTTGACCTCGCCCCCTGACTAAAATGGCATCTATCGGGCTTCTCTACTGGAGAGTTTCCCCTTTCCAGACTGTATTTTGGAAGGAAGTCACCATGCATGGCCCATAACCATGGGGAGTAATACTCCACCTTCCTGAGGGAGAAGTACAGATTGATGTTTTTATTTACAATATTTAATACACAACTTGTTGAAATCAAAAAGCAAAATAAAATATTAAAATCAGGGTGTATTTACTTATTGATGCGCACAACGCAACATTTACAATGCCCGTTCGTGATGTTTCATTGTTTGAACACAGACATCGGGTGCACATCTTACCTCCAGAGCCCAAAGGTGGTACCAATCCATGAAGATATTGGTGCAGGGACTTGAGGAACCACAGGTGCTCAGGATCAGATGGCCTGTGGAGGTCTCCAGTTCACTTCTCTCTGGTCCAGACTGAGCACCTCATGAGCTTCCTATGAGAAATTCCTATGTGTGGGTGCGGTAGATATCACAATTTCTTTACAAGCATTCTACCTTCTTCCAATTAACAGAGTTGTGAGCTCATTTTATATGGTAATGTGTGCACAGAAAGCATTCATAGTTTCCAGGTTTTTCTCTTTTGTAGACAGCAGCTGCTGCTATGTGACATAGTCCAGCAAGAGGTGATAGATCAGCCAAACCCCACAGTTTTCTGAAAAGCTTTGGCTTTCTTGATAAAGATTCCCTCCTCCTTTTTCTCTATTCTCCCTGGAATGGAGAAATGAGACCAGGAGGGGAAGCAGTCACTGTGTGACCTTGTCTCAGTGATAGGGACGACAAACACCAACTTGCCCCAGTCCTGAATGGGAAGTCACAGGAGCACCTCCTCCAGGACGGTGCCACTGCCCTGCCCCAGGTGTGTCTATCCCAGACTTCCTGATATGTGAGATGGAAGATAGTTACCCATGAGTCACTGTGGGCAGGACTTTCGTAATATGCAACCAGATGACACCCTGGCCTTTCCTCCATGTCCATTTCCAACAACATGAGGACAGGCCACCTTTCAAAGGAGCAAATCTTGTTGAGTGTGTTGCTATTGCTACTAATTTCTCTTCTGTAATATCTTCCCCATAAATCTCTAAAAGCATCCCAAGAATTATTTTTGCTTTCTCCAGGATATTGCCAAATCCTGTTATTTTGCCTTCAATGAATCATGTCTTCTCATATTCAAACACAGTTTCTCACTTTATCATAACAGTCTCCCTTTTAGATTCTTTTCTTTTATGGAACACAGAGAGTAGCAATCAACTCAGACTAGAGCAGCAAGGCCAGCTCTGGGGGTCAGCTATCAAAGCCTTATGTCTATTCTTCTATTGCACTTAAAGTGACTCCCAATTTATCCACACATGATTAAGTTCATAACCCTGAGCTTCAATGCATTGATTGAAGCCAACCTATCTGAAAACCCGATGGCTATCTATTTTTCCTTCACTTCTATCCCATAATTGCTACCCAAGTAAATGCACCTTGAAAATATGATGAGAGGACCATGGTGTGATGAAATCTGCTACTAAATATCCTGCATAACTCCAGAATGAGATGAATATCCACAGCAGAAGCCGAACTGCTACGCATACTTGGATGGCAATGTCCTTTCTCAATATCATAGTTATGCCTGAGCAGCACATTCCTAGGGTCCCCATATTCTTAGCCGTGGGCCAGGGGTTATTTGAGAGAAAAAGGTATTCTGATCTCCTCTGCCTTGTTGGAGTGTATGCATCAGTAAGCCTCTTTACAAACTCCTTATGGATAAATACACAGATTGAAGGTCTCTATTAGAAAATCTTAGCACAGATTCATGAAAGCATTGGGATTAATGAAATTGTCAAGTGGGTCTGTTACTGGAAAGGGGTCCAGACCAAGACCCCAAGAGAGGGTTCTTGGATCTCGAGCAAGAAAGAACTCAGGCCAAGTCCAAAGAGTAAAGTAAAAGCAAGTTTATTAACAAAGTAAAGGAATAAAAGAATGGCTTACACTATAGAGCAGTCCCAAGGGCTGCTGGCTGCCCATTTTTATGGTTATTTCTTGATGATACACTAAACAAGGGGTAGACTATTCATGCCTCCCCTTTTTAGACCATGTAGGGTAACTTCCTGACATCACCATGGCATTTGTAAACTCTCATGGCGCCGGTGGGAGTGTAGCGGTGAGGTCGACCAGAGGACATTCTCATCACCATCTTGGTTTTGGCAGGTTTTAGGCAGCTTCTTTACTGCAAACTGTTTTATCAGTAAGGTCTTTAAGACCTGTATCTTGTGCTGACTTCCTATCTCATCCTGTGACTTAGAGTGTCTTAACCGTCTGGGAATGCAGCCCAATAGGTTTCAGCCCTATTTTACCCATCTCCTGTTCAAGATGGAGTTGCTCTGGTTCAAACGTTTCTGAGAGGTCCCCTCAAAAACTCTGTTGTGACTTGTTTGAAAAGGTTGGAATGCCATGTGGAATCATCCACTATGGGTTTAGCTAACAGTAATTTTCCTTCATCAATGGGACCACTTTTCTAAATGCTAATAGTATGTGAGTTCTTTGCACAGGGCGCTTGCCGAGTCTTGGCAAATGGCAGTTATATTAAAAGTTTGTTTTCCCTAAGGTTTAACATTAGAGCTTAGTCTTCATGGTTTTTGTTTTTATTTTTATTTTTTAAATCTTTTCTATACCCTGTGGAAAACAACCTTTTACTGTGAAAAGTAATCCAATCAGATATTTTCAGAATCTTAATAGGCAAAGTTGAACTGACCTCAGTTCATCTTCATGGAGCATAGGACAAATGGATCCATTTACTTACTAAATAACTACCATTCGAATGTTGATTCTGCCTGCCTAAGATTAGCACCTTGTAAAGTTCGTGTTTGAGAATGTAAATGCAAGGCAGCTAAGTGCACAGACCCACATCTCCAAGCAGAAGAAATATCCTCCATCAACTGCCAACCAGTTCTGAAAAATGACGAAGACATGCTGATTCTTTTGTCTAGAAATTTCAAAACAGTAAGAAACAGGAAGAAAAAAAATGTTTGAAATTTATACTTTATCACACCTATCTGCAAGTTGGAGTCAGTGTCTATAATCCACACTAAACCTCAATCACTGGAGCAGACTTTTAGGGGATCTTAACAGCTGGGCTTGCCTAGGACATGGGGAGCGGGCTATGGATGTGTTGTCATTTGGGGCATCCCTTTCATCCTCAAAGATCTTTGCATCAATGCAAAATTGCTTAAACATTTCATATTGCTTAGAATCATCTGCTTACTTCAAATTTTAGTGGAGTGTGCTAATCTGAGGTAAGACCTATGGGGGATGAAAGATGCATAAGACAGTGTCTCCACCTGATAGAAGTTCATAGTCCAGCAAGAGGGAGAAACAGGTGTGCAGCCAGCAAATCATAAGTCACTGAATGAGAAGGACCACAAGAAAGCCATGAGCATCTTTACAGAGGAAAAAGCCCTCACAGCTGTGATGACAGTGTTAGTCCTAAAATCTAAAGCTAGCCACACTTAATAAGCCTTACCACGTATCAGGAGCTGTGATTATCCCTGTATTTTTTAATGCAATCCTTTCATCCGTCCTAGAGATAAGTTTATTGTGCTTCTTTGAGAAACCTAAGGTGAAAGAGTTTAAGTAGCTTTTTCAAAGCTGTTCACCTCCAAGGAAGGCGAGTTAGGGTGGAAAGGGTAGAAGAGATGAAGGTGGTGGTGGTAAGTGGGCGTATCTGTTGGTGCATAACAAATTACCCCCAAACTTAGTAGTCTCAAATTATTTCTTGCGATTTCTTTGGTCAGGAATTTGGGATCTGGGTAGTTCTCTGGCCCAGGGTCTTTCATGAGGTGCAGTCGAGATTTTAGTGAGGGATGTGTGCCGGAAGTCTTGATTGAGGGAGAGAATTCTCTTCCAAGCCAGCTCACTACACAGCTGCCAAGGTGATGCTGGTTGCTACCAGGAACTGCCAGATCTACCTCAGAGCTGCTTGAGTGTCCTCCTGACATGGCATCTGGCTTCTGCAGAGTGAGTGATTGGAAATGCTCCTTTAATGGCATAGCCTGGAGTGTCCCTTTTATGGCAGAGTCTAGAAAGTCACATAGCATCACTTATACCACATTCTACTCAGTAGAAGTGATTTGCAGAGTCCAGAGGAGAATTAGGCTGCACCTTGTGAAAAGAGAAATGCTGAAAACTTTGCAGATTTAAAATACTACAGGGACCAAACATAAGCAAGACAAAGAAGTCATCTTGAGGCAGCTGTGTGTAGCAGAGGTTGGCATGAATAGTGGAAGTCATGACTGAAAATTTAAGTAACAAGCACATGGAGTAAACCCTGAATTCCAGGTGTAATATGATTTTATAAGAAAGGTAATACATTCCCACTGAATATTTTTAAGCAAATAAAAATATAATTAAGAAAATTATATGATAAAAGCAGTCAGATGATTTCACTTGGAATGGATTAGATGACTGGGCATTCTTATAATAATTATAAAAATAATAGGCTAGGTGTGGTGGCTCATTCCTGTAACCCCAGCATTATGGGAAGCCGAGTCAGGTGAATCACCTGAGGTCAGGAGTTCAAGACCAGCCTGGCCAACATGATGAAACCCCATCTCTACTAAAAATACAAAAATTAGCCAGACGTGGTGATGCTTGCCTATAGTTCCAGCTACTTGGAAGGCTGAGGCAGGAGAATCGCTTGAACTCGGGAGGCACAGGTTGCAGTGAGCAGAGATCGCACCAACTGCACTCCAGCCTGGGGGACAGTGAGTTTCTTTCTCAAAAATCATCATCATCCAGAGTATACTCTAGTTTGGGAAAGAGGAGGGACTTATATTTTTTAAGCTCTCTAATGCTGCTTTAGAATAGTTCTCTAGAACTGGTGCTGCCAAACTTTTTCTGCAGAGCATCAAATAATAAATATATTTAGTTCTGTGGGCCAACTATTCAATGTTGCTATATTTATAACACAAAACAAGCAATTGAAAATAAGTGGGCTGCATTTGGCCTATTGACCATAGTTTGCTAACTCCTGCCTCCAAACTTTCCCAATAATGCATTAGAAATGATTAGTTGTATCACATAAGTAGATGGTTTTCAAATTCTCAGAGATAACAACATAATGCAACTAAAGGGCAAAATGAGAAGAGAAGACCAAGACTTTAGATGAAAAGAGGTGATAAAGCCTGCCCTACAGGGTGCCCTGGCCTAGCCTTGAGAGGAGCTAGCTCGAGGTATCTAAGTTTATATGGTGGAAGTGCTGATAGCAGTCATTCATAAATGATTTAAATTAGAGATTCCCTTACTTTAAGGTAAATAAGAAGTCAGCAACACAACATAATTGGCAAAAGACACATAGGATCCAGAAAGAACGTTAACAAAGGGTGGTGGTGAGTACAAAGGAAAGACCACAACCCAAGGGAAACTTTCTTCTTCTGACCCAGGTCTATGATTTCAGCATCATACTTTACAATGACTATCTTGAGAATAAGCTATCAACAGTTTTAAATATCCCACTGCTTACAGATGTTCTACTCGGTTTGCTAAATTTGCATGACAATTATCCCGTTTGTCAGCTCTTCTACAACTTCCCGTATCACCGCACTAAGAAACACCTTATTTATTTACAGTGCTTCCCTCAAAGAGGCACCTAGACTTCTTTTCTTGAAACTAATGACTATAATTAATGGTGGTCTAATCTTTCGACTGTCACGTCTTTTGTCTTTTTTGGAGGGGTATTTATGATAATCGGTTCTTGTCACTTGACATAATATATGATATGCGAACATAAATCTTGTTTCTCTTTGGGGAAAATAAAATTTTGTGAGTTTAAAGCACACCTTCGCAAGTTATTAGCCGTTTTTTCTTGCAACATTAGTTATCTCTTGGCCTATGTTCTCTTGTCTATACAATGGAAATAATACTTAACACAAATAGTTTTTCTAAGTAAAAACAAGTTAAAGAAAGAAGACAAAATTCACCCACAATCTCTTGAGCAAAGATTTCACATTTATCTAACATTATATTTCATGTTTTCTTGAAGAAATTTGTATTTTCTTACAAAACGTATGTTATGTGATAATGTTTCCCTCCCACTTAACAATACACTGTTGTAATATTTACTCTTTTCTTATGTAATCACATATATGACTTTTTTCAATAATATTATTCATACAGGTAGAATAGTTATGTCAAATCATAACCAAAATTCAATTTTTAAAATTCTTTTCCAAATTGTGTTCTAGTAAAAATTGTGTCAATTTATAATCCCAGCAGAAAGGTTCAGGAATGCTGAATTTTGTTGCACTTAGTCTGGTTTCTGCTGCTGTAACAGAATACCTGAGACTGAGTAATTTATAAAGGAAATAAACTTATTTGGCTCATGGTTCTAGAGGTTGGGAACTCCAAGACCAAGCGGCTACGTTTTGTGAGAGCCTTCTTGCTGTGTCATCCCATGGCAGAAGGTGGCAGGAAAAGGCAGCCAGCACGAGTGAGAGCAGCAGAGCTCACAACCTCAAGTCCTTTTAAAATCAGCAGTAATATATCCATGAAGGTGGAGCCCTCATAACCTAAACACCTCCCTTTAGGTCCCACCTTCTGCCACTGTTACATTCGGGATTAAGTTCCAACACATGCTTTTTGGGAGACACATTCAAATTACAGCAATTGTCAACACTATATATTATCAGCTTTTTAAATGTCTTATGTATTATTGATTACCAAAAGGGTCATTTATATTTATTTCCTGGCCATTTATCTTTATTGATCATTTACTGGCCATATATATTTATCATTTGATGAATTCATAGTTTTGGTTGTTTGCAGCCCAAAACACCTCTCTACCACTTGGTCGCTCATGGCTTTGTTTCCACAATCACTGCTAATTTTGGGTCTGTCTTCTACATCCCTACTTTTGTCACTATTCTGAGTGATCTCAATATCCATGTAGACAGATTGTCCTTGTAATATCTGGATTTCTTAGTTTTTTAAACTTCCTCATCCCCCATTACCCTTACTTCCCCCTTTCTCTGCTGCACACCCCCATGGTCATACCCCAGATTCATTGTCCTTGATAATTTTGCCATCTCTGAACCCTCCACTTCAAGATTTCCACACAGTGGCCATCACTTCTATTGTCTCACCTCACTTTTTCAGAGCTATACTCCACCAAGACAGGAACGCCATAAGTATTCCATGGTTATGAGCACTAAAGGACTGCCAAGAAAACATGATTTTAAATCCTGAAGCCCCTAAACTAATACAGTTTCTTAATGTTAAAATAAATGTGAACATTATCCATATTAAGAATTGAACATGTCCATTATGGAACAACTTTCTCATTACACCCAAATGTTAGTTGGGCAAAAAATGTCCACTTTCCAAATTTAAGTTGGGCGTTTTCATTTTTCTATGGCTCTCAAAAATAGAAAATTTGTGAGTCTCATTGGTCTTAATTGAAAATTGGGTATTTATTCTTTTGTGCATCAATCTCCAAAATATGTTTCTGGGAGTCTGGTTCCTGTGTACATTTGACTGGTCTTAGTGAAGTAGAAAGTTTTATCTGATTCACTTTTCCTACTCTGTGGCTAACAGATGAGGGTGGGTGTCGTCACTGTCTGAAAACTACTTGGTCTGTGGGATATAACTTGCTGAGAGCACTGTAGAGCTTCACTTCTCTTCCATCCCTCAGTGATTCTCTGTCTTTTTCAGATAAAATCAAATTAGCACATCTAACATTTTTGATAGTCTTACTCATTTTCATCCTTGTATTTTTTTTTTTTAAATCTCATTAATCTACTAACCAACTGCCATTTTAAGTGTCTCATAAACCTATTAGCCAACTACCATTTTAGAGTTATGGAGTGAGTCTCAAATTGGTAACTGCAAAATTAGTACATCATTATTCTAGGCACCATGAAAAATTACAAGCATCTGAAGGGTCTTTCTCTGTATTCAAAATATCTAAAATAGAATTAGGAGCTAAGACAAATATATAATTTTATATAAAAGTTGAAACTGACATGGAAATATTACAAACATATACATATATATGAATCTGCAGATATGTATTATGTTTACATATATGTGTGCATGTGTAGATGGATATATATTACATCCAGACATATATTTACATGTTTTGTGTGTGTGTATGTGTGTGTGTGTGTGTGTGTGTGTAAATTACTAATTTTATAGGGCTGATGTAAATGGCAAACCAACTGGAAAACTAGGCAATAGAATTTTTGGCTCATGTTCTGCATAACTAAACTAAAGTATATCTCTGAATACATGTGGAGTTTCCTATGGAAAGATATTAAAAAGAAATGTAATGTGATTAAAACATTCATTAGGAGGGCACAAATTTTTGTATTCTTTAAATTTTGAAGGTTTTTATATTTAGTCTTTTTTTTTTCAGTCTGTTCTGGAAAATTTTTACATGATTTTTATTAGAATAAACATAAGAAACCAAATAAGGATTTATTCTGTGTTCCTGGAAACAATAATTTTTCTTCTTGAAACATCATGCAAGTTTCAGTTGGATTTCATGCCTCTTCTTTCTATATTTAAGCCAATGTAAATCAAAGCAGAATGAAGTGAAACATTTGCATACAAGTCCACACCTTCAGTTTTCCTGGGTGGTCCAGGTATAATAGACCCAGGCCCTGCAACCTGCCTCTATGTGGGACTTATTCCAAATGAAACATGGACCTGCAAATGCTTGCCTTACACGGTGGCTTTCCCTGGTGATGAGCAGTGAGTGCACCTTACAATGTGGCAGGCATAACTGCAAGACCATGTCAGTGCAGAAGACGAGCAAATGAGCCCCAAGACGCCTTGTGTTCTCTTATTCCTCCTGTCAACTTCCATTTCTCTTTAAGGGACTTGCACTTTATTCTGAAACAATCAGTCACAATGATTTTGACCTTTGGTTTTATGCTAGACTGTTTCCATTATGAGATGTGCATTTTCTTCCAAAGAAATGGTCAGTATCTCAGTAACTAACATATTTATCAGACACAAAAAAACCACACACACAGAGTGTCTGGGTGGCTGGGGAGAAAGCACCTACCCAAGCTCCTCCTCTCTGGTCTGCTGCCTCTAATGGGCAGAGGATTGTCAGTGGACATCCTCCATTCCTTTTGAGGGAAAAAAATTGTAAATTAGATTCAAATCACCAATTCACATGTTTCAAATCTCTAAAATGCTTATCTTTCAAATTTGAGGATTGTATATATTTAATTCTTCAGGCACCTTTTCCCCTGAAATGTAAATTAAACTAGAAGACAAGATTGCTTATATTAGACAGTAAAAATATCGATGTTGGAACAATAATAAAATGCAGGCTGGGCATGGTGGTTCATGCCTGTAATCCTAGCACTTTGGGAAGCCAAGGTGGGCAGATTGCTTGAGCTCAGAAGTTCAAGACTAGACTGGGCAACATGATGAAACCCTATCTCTACAAAAGATATAACAATTAACAGGATGTGGTGGCATGTGCCTGTGGTCCCACCTACTCTGGAAGCTGAGGTGGAAGGATTACCTAAGTCCTAGGAGGTCAGGGCTACAGTGAGCCATGAGCCATGATTACACAACTGTGCCTCAGTCTGGGCAACAGAGTGAGACCCCATCTCAAAAAAAAAAAAAAAAAAAAAGCATTTCTACTCTTTAATTGTAAATAAATAAATAAAATTATTTCATTTTATTTATTTAGTATATTTCTATGAGACCTACTTAAAATAGAAAAAATTTATGCTAAATGGCACAGTTGTTCCTGATACCTTGTAGAGATAAAAAGTCAAAGTTACATCTGTCTGGAGAATCTGCCACAATTCAAGGTAGGTCTTCAAATGGGTTGGATAAAGGCTTGTAGAAAAGCCAAAGAATATCCTGCAATTTTAATGCTAAGCGGCTTTGCATTGGAAAAATGCCCAAAGGGCTTGTCTAACAAGACCACTTACTAATGACTGATGGGAGATGGATAGGGATGGAGTGGGGACACAGCTTTGTCATGGCGATGCTCAGTATGTGATCAGCCTTAAGCATCAGTCCAGGTGTGGCTGCACGGCTCAGCGCTCCATTCCCTTCCCTGCGTGACAGACCAGCGATTCCCACCAGAACCAGAAGCCTATCAAGGGGCATGGCAGGAATGGCCACAGCAGCTCCACTGTGACTCGCCAAAAGGCAGCTTCTAAAGCCTCAAAGTGACTGAGCAGAGTGGTGAGCTTTTTTCTGAGCATCTTATTTCAGCATTCTGCTCTAATATCATTGCAAAATAAATGCAAACATTCTCAAGCACCCAGGGAAATCCAAATGTTCCTGAGCAGCACTCTGCACCAGGCACTGTGAAACCCAGGGAATCCCAAAGGGACCAGGGATACACTCCCAGGGGAGACTCATGTCCCCATGCACCCCAGATGCACCTGGGGCCAAGGGATTCATGTACATTCTGCGTCCTCAAGCAGATACATCCAAAGGCCTCTTGCTGCTCCTGGTCAATTCAACATCCCTCTAGGGGATTGAGTCCCTCCCCAGACATGGCGGTCTGTGCAGCTTCCGGTTCATGCTCCATGGACATAGAGTCCTAGAGGAAATTCTGCAATCTAATTAAGCCTCTCCTTCAACAGTAAATAAAAGGAGTCACAGAGAAATACATTGGAGCCTTGTTGGTTTATTTGCTTATATCAGAAACAATAACACAGAAAGAACAAATAGAACCCCAGAGGGAAAATGAGTCTGGTTTTCTCTACACAAAAGTCATAAGAGAACATTTAAAAAAAAAACAAAGAAGAGAGGAAAAAAATACACAGGTATTTTTCTGAGATTTGCTGCAGGAAGCAGAGCTATTGGAATTGGACAGTGTGTCACCTGGATGCCAGGAGGCCCAGGTCCCGCCTCTGAGGACCACAGCCACCTCAGACGTAGGCCAGCAACCCCACTGATGTCCCCAGGGGTCTCTGTGCTCAGACCGAAGATTAGTATCAGAGAGAAGCTATTGTTAATTGATTAGCTAATGTTCATAAAGTGCTTTGAAGACAAAGAGGGCCACACACATATTTATGAATATTAGTTATTGTTATTAGTAAGTTACTATGTTTTTAAATGTTTGGTTTAGTGCACTGAAGTGGAAGTGAAATGACAGGCACCCAGGCTTTTGTTTCCTGGCCTTCTTTCTTTCCTGCTCTCTGTGGACAGAAACTTCTGGTGTGCAGCTCAGCTCCCTCTCAGCAGGGAGCAGCCCCTCCACTGGGTGCTTTCACCCTATTTATGGGAACTCTTTACCAAGAGTGAGGACCTGGGCTGGGTGACACTGTTGACAATTGGGTGTGTGTATTTATTTTTGATTTACTGTTTTAATTGTCGAAAGTTTTCTCTAATCAAATCTACCTTGTCCTTAACAATTGCCTTTCTGCAGAACCTTCACATTCCATTTACAGAAATCACTTTCAACACTTCACTCTTTGAAAAAACTGACAACTCATCCTTGCACCATGCATTGAGCAGCTTTTATTTGATTTCCTGTGTGTTCACCACAATTCCAGGTAGTTTAATGTTCTCATTCCCTGCTATTTGAATCCAGGTATAATCTGACACCTGCCAACAAGCAATTGTCACATCTCCAAATGACACCTGTTTGTTAAGCCCAACTCAACATCTTCCTGCATGGTACTTTTGAAGTCTTTCTGGCTGGAAATTGGCTCATCCTTCTATGGCCTTTTGCAGCATTTTTGTAACTATTTTATGTCACTTGTAACATCCAACTTTTCAAAATAGTTCTCCTTGTTTAAAGTTAAACTCCTTAAGTAAGGACTACATCTTAATCATTGACTCATCACAAAATTCATTACACATAGTAGATCTTCAAAAAATATTGAACAATTAATTTCAAAAGTTAAGGTTGCATTTACCCTGAAGAACTACTACAGAGATTTTTAAAATTATAAACATGACTATTCAGAAGACTGACAGCAACCCTGAGTGTGAATAGCATTCCCTGATCAAAATTTCCCTTTCCTTTAATGAATATGCGATATCAATATAAGAAATATTGTGTTACTGAAAGAATTAAAGGAGACTTTGATAAAATGGTAGATTAGCTCCAAACAAATAAAAATACTGAGTAAAATAGAATCCTTTAAAACTCAGCTGCATTTGAAAGATAGGAAAATCTGCAGGTTTCAGAAATTAAGAGAAGAGCCAAAGGCTCTGTGGAAAGCAGAGAAGACTCAACGCAACACCTGGCCTGTGATTACACAGGAGATGCTGCCTCAACCTAAGCTGGGCAGTACTGGGGCTTCTTTCTTCAGTGCATAGCCCAGAACCTCAGAGGGAGCCACGTGGGTGAGGTGGGTATGAGTGAAACTTCATCTGCTGGCACTGGGAAGCAGCAGGAAGTGTGCCACCTGGCCAGATCCTCAAATGGACAGGAAAAGCCATCTGGGAGAAATCAAAGCTCTCTGATGTGGTGTTTGGCTTTGAGAATCCATAGAGGGAACTCAGAACCAAGGAATTAATATAAATGCTGGGCCAGGAAGATTGAAACACTTAGGGGTCCACCATGAGCAAAAAGCCAAACTAAACCAAAACAAAAAACTGGACATACACAGGATGATCACGAAACAAACTTCTTTGGACTATAAATGAATGACAAACCACACGAGGAAATGAAGCACATTTAATTCACAGGAACATTAGGACCCCTCAAGAAACAGAAATAATATAGTCTTATGAACGAATGTAAGACAATGCTTAGGTTTAAGATGGTTACAGAAATTTTTACAAGAATGGACACCATAATAAAAAATACAATGATATTTTAAAAATAGTCAGGAGCTTTATTTCCCCTCCCCACAACCTGGCCTTTAACTGTAGGCTGCACTTAGTGATTTGCTGCCCAAGAGAAGTATGACAAAGGGGAAAATCAACTTTACAATAAAGAAAATCTTGACAGGCACTACCTTGGCCAAGTGATCAATGTTAACATCGTCAACAAGAAGTGATGTTGATAACATGTTCTCTTGATATTATGGGGTGAAAATGCCATTTCACCTTCCCAATCTTATCATGAGAAAAACAGAAAACAAATTACAATTGAGGGACAAGCTACACAATACCTCACCAGTACTCAAAACTATCAAAGTTGTCAAAAACAGAAAATATGAGAAACTATCACAGCAAAGAGGAGCCTAATGAACATAATGATTAAAAGTAACAGGGTGTTTTGGATGGAATCCTGAAAAGGAAAAAAAAAAAAAAAGAAGAAAAGAAAAGAAATTAGGGGGAAAAAACACTAGTGAAACCCAAAGTGTGGGGTTTTGTTATTATGAATGTACCAACATTGGTTTCTAGTTGTAATAATGTGCCATAGTTAATTTAAGATGTTAACAATTAAGGAAGAAAAACTCTGTTATCTTGGCAACCTCTCTGTATCTACTCTTAAAAATTGATTAGCCAAAAAAAAGGAGGCATGAAATCAGCAAGATGACGGATTATAAGGCCCCAATGCTTCTTCCCTCACAAAAACAATAAATAAACAACTACATAACAATGAAAATCACTCTGAGGAATCTCTGGACTTCCATGAGGAGCAACAGAAACCCTGTGGATCATAGGAAGAGAGGATGGACACTCAGAAAAATTGGGAAGTATTTTACCTCCATCACCCCATCCCCCATTCCAGACCAGCTCAAAACCAAGAGGGATCCTCCACAGAGGGATTTCTCCATGCAGGGGAGAGGAGAGCAGAGGGGCCTCAGCAATTCTCCTCTCTGCCATGGACACCTACAGCTCTAGACAACAAGCACACCCCATTGTCTTCATCATGCTGATCCCAGCAGACAGAGTTGCCGGGAATCCATAATGCAGTGCTCTCCCCAGATAAGGAGCCACCAGTGTTTCCTCTTCTCTGGGGCAAGAGCTACTGCTGCACTGTGCTCTGCCCTCAGGTTCCAAAGTCTCTGCTGAGCCCTGCCCTCCAAGATCAGAGCATCATAGTACTTTACCCTAGACAGATAGACAGCTCAATAACACAGGAAAGGAACAAATGTACAAAATCAAAAGTTCAATGAAGAGAAAGAAATCTTCAAAAAAATCCAAACAGAAATTCTGTAGCTGAAGAATACAATGAACAAAATAAAAAATGTAACAGATAGCTTTAACAGCATATCTGATTACAAAAAAGAATCTGCAAACCTGAAGAGAGATCTTTTGAAACTATTAAGTCAGAGGAGAATAAAAAGGATAAAAAATAGGGAAGAAAGCCTAACAGACTTACAGGACGCCACTAAGCAAACAAATATACATATGGGGGTTCCAGAAATAAAAAAAAAAAGATCAAAAAATATATTTAAAGTAATAATAGCTGAAAATTTCACAAGTTTTAGGAGCAATGTGGATACCCAGAGTCATAAATCTCAAAAGTCCCCAAACAGATTCAATCCAAAGAGGACTTTATTGAGATATATTGTAATTAAATTGGCAAAAAAGACAAAGAGATGATTTTAAAGCAGCAAGAGAAAAGCAACATGTCACGTACACATATAAAGGAACATCTGTAAGACAATCAACAAATTTCTTAGGAATCATCTTGCAGGCCAGGAGAGAGTGAGATGATATACTTAAAGTGCTGTAAGAAAAAAACTGCCAGTCAAGAATACTTTATTCAGCCAAGTAGTCCTTTGGAAATGAAGAAGAAATGAAAGACCTTCCCAGAAAAATGAAAGATGAGGTTGTTCATCTTTCACTAGACCTGCCTTAGAAGAAATGCTAAGGGGAGTTCTTCATGCTGAAAGAAGAGGATGTTAATTAATAGCATGAATATACATATATATATTCCGTGAATAATACATAATATAATAATATGTTATATATATTATTTATATCTATAAATTAAATATATAATGTTTTATACATATAAAATTCACTTGTTAAGGTAATAGTGAAAGATAAGTAAAGGTAAATATATAGTAAAATTCAATATGCTCTAACATTGCAACGGTGCTGTGTAATTTACTTTTAACTGTACTTCAAAGGTTACAAGTATTTTGTTACTGTATACACAATATTTCAAAATGTAAAATGTAGAGAGGAGGACAAGTAAAAGTGCAGATTGTGATATGTAAGTGAAGTTAAGTTGCTCTCTGCTTAAAAGACACTTATGAATATAATATGCTTCATGTAAGTCTCATGGTAATCAAAAAGCAAAAACCTATAGTGGATCCACACAAAACAGAAAAAAGAATCAAAGAATACTACCATAAAAAATCTATTAACAAAATAAGACAGCAAAAGATAAATAAAGAAACAAATAACTAAAAAAATCAGAGAACAATTAGCAAAATAACAATAGTAAGTCCTACATAGCAACAATTACGTTAACTATAAATAGATTAAAGTCTCCAATCAGAGGACATAGAGTGGCTGAATGAATTGGAAAATAAACAAAAACAAAAACCCAAGGACTCCATTTTGCCTACAAGAGACTAACTTAAGCTTCAAGAACAATAATAGAAAAGTAAATGGATGGAAAAGATATTTTATGCAAATGTAAATCAAAATAGAAAAGGAGTTGCTATTCATACATCAGACAAAATAGGCTTTAAGTCCAGAGCTGTAACAAAAGACAAAGCAAATTACTATATAATTATAAAGAGCTCAATTCATTAAGAAGACATAACAATTGTAAATACATAGGTACTCAATATCAGAACACATGAATATATAGACCAAATATAAACAGAATTAGGAGAATGAATAGATAGCAATACAATAATAGTAGAAGACTTCAATACCCCACTTTTAAAATGAATAGAATATTCAGACCAAAAAAAAATCAATATGGAAGGAGTGAACATGAACTACTCTTTATGCCAAATGACCTAATATACATGTGTGAAACTTTCTATCCAACAGCAACAGAATACATATTATTCTCAAATGCACACAGAAAATTATCCAGATCTCTTACTTCATTCAGGATTCTATCCAAAAATATCATAGACTGAGTATTTTATAAATAACAAGAAGTTGTTCTCACAGTTCTAGAGGCTGAGAAGTCTGAGATCAAGGCACCAGCAGATTTTTTTTTCTGGTGAGGACCTGTTCCTCATAGACAAGACCTTCTATATGGCCTCACATGGTATCAGGAATAAACAAGCTCCCTCAAACCTATTTTGTTAGAACACTAATCATTTTCATAAGGGTGGAGCTCTCATGACCTTATAATCTCCCAAAGGCTCTACTTCTTCACAACATCAGTTTGGGGGTTAAGCATTAACATGTGAATCTTGGGGAAGAAGACACAAACATTCAGACCATACCACCAGGAGAGATTATATGTTGGGCCACAAAACAAGTCTTAACACATTTAAGAAAATTGATTCAAATAAATCGATGTATACATGAAAGAGGACACATTACAACTTAAACCACAGAAATACAAAATATTTTAAGAGAGTACTATAAATAATTATATGCCAACAAATTGGATAATCTAGAAGAAATAAATATGTTCTTAAAAACATACCACTTACCAAGAATGAATCAGGAGGAAAGAGAAAATATGAACAAACCAATTGTGAGTAAGGAGATTGAATCAGTTATCAAAAACCTCTCAACAAAAAGCCCAGGACCAGATGGCTTCAGTGGTGAATTCTAGCAAACATTGATAAATAATTTACACTAATGCTTCTCAAACTCTTCCCAAAAATTAAAGTGGAAGAATCACTTTCAAATATAGTTGATGAGGCCAGCATTACACTGGTATCGACATCAGACAAGGACACTATAGGAAAAGAAAATTACAGGTTGGTATGCCTGATGAACATAGATGCAAAATCTTCCACAAAATATCAGAATACTGAATTCAACAGCACGTTTAAAAGATTATTTACTGTTATCAATTAGGATATATTGCAGGGAAGCAAGGATCATTTAACAAATACAATTCAATAAATTTGATACATTACATTAAAAGTATGAAGAATAAAAATTAGAGGATCATCTCAATAGATGCAGAAAAAGCATTTAACAAAGTCCAACATCATGTCATAATAAGTAATCTCAAAAAATTAGGTATAGAATAAATATCCCTTAAAATAACAAAAGCCACAGAAGACAAACTCAGAGCTAACATCACAGTCAACAGTAAAAAACTAAAAGCTTTTTTTCTAAGATCAGGAACAAGACAAGGATGTTGCTTCTTGCCATTTCTATTCAACATAGTGCTGGAAGTCACTCAAAGCAATTATGCATCAAAAAAGAAAAGAAAGAAATCACCATCAGAAAAAAGTAAAATTTTCTCAATTTGCAGAATAGATATGTAGGAAATCCTAAAGACACCATCAAAAAAACAAACAAACAAACAAACAACCTTTTCAAACTAATAAATTCAGTACAGTTGCAAGATACAAAATTAGCATACAAAAATCAGGTGCATTTCCATGTACTTGCAATAAACTGTATGAAAACAAAATTATGAAAACAATCCCATTTACAATAGCATCAGGAATAAAAAACACTTGGGAATAAATTTAACCAAGGAGGTAAAGATCTGTACACTGAAAACTCTAAGTCATAGAGGAAGGAAATTGAAAAGGACATAAATAAATGAAAAGATATACCATATTCATGGACTGGAAAAGTTAATATCATTAAAATATCTACATGATCTAAAACAATCTGTAGAGTTAAAAAAACCTCTACCAAAATTCTAGTGGGATTTTTTACTGAAATAGAAAAATCAATCTAAAAATGTGTATAAAACAACAGAATAACCTAGAGATCAGAACACTCTTAAGAAAGAACAAAACTGGAGGCATTACAATTCCTGATTTCAAACATTAAAAAGATACAGCAATCAAAACAGTATGGTTACGGTTCTCATATATAAAAATGTACTCATAGATGAATGGAACAGAATAAAGACAGTTCAGAAATAAACCCACAGATATACATTCAACTAATCTTTGACAAAACTGGCAAAAATAGGGCCAATAATGCACAATGAAGAATAGATAATCTCTTAAATAAATGATATTGGGAAAATTGTACACACACATGATCCATAGCTTACATCATGTTCGAAAAAATAGCTCAAAATGGATTAAAAACAAATGAAAGACTTGAAACTGTAAAACTTTTAGAAGCAAGCATAGAAAATAAGCTCCTAGAATTCACCTTGGCATAATTTTTATTATACCAACAGAAGTACAGGCAACAAAATAAAAATAAGCAAGTGAGACTATATCAAACTATAATGCATTTATACAGCAAAGAAACAATCCGCAAAATAACAAGACAAACTACAGAATGGGAGAAAATATTTGTAAGCCATATATTCGATAAGGGTTAATATTCAAAATACACAAGAAAGTCATACAACCCAATAACAATAAAATAATCTAATTAAAAAATAGGCAAAGCAACTCAATAGACAGTTCTCCAAAGAAGATATATAAATTACCAACATGTATATAAAAAGGCATTAAATACTACTAAACATGAGAGAAATGCAAATCAAAATCAAAATAAAATATCTCATCACATTTGTTAGAAACCTATATCAAGAAACAAGAGATAACAAGTGTTGATAAGAATGTGGAAAAAAGGGAATAATGCAAATGTAAATTGTTGCAGCCTATGGAATACAATATGGAGGTTTCTAAAAAAAAAAACTAAAAATATAACTACCATGCGATCCAGTAATTTTACTTTTTAGAATTCATAATTTTTATTTTTTATTTGTATAAATTTATGGGGTACATGTGCAATTTTGTTACATGCCTAGATTGTCTAGTGGTCAAATCATTACTGCTACATATTTGAAGAACATAAAATTATTAACTCCAAGAGATATCTGCATTCCCATATTTATTACAGTATTATTCATAGTAGCCAAGATATGAAAATACTGTAAGCATCTGTGAAAAGATGAAGGAAAAAAGAAATTTATATACACATACACACATACACATAATGGAATATTACTTAGCCTTTAAAAAGGCTGAATGCACATAAACATACATAGACATATACACATACAATGGAACACACACACACACACACACACACTACGGAATATTATTCATCCTTAAAAAGAAAGAAATCTTGACATTTGCAGCAACATGGATGGACCTGGAGGACATTATACTAAATGAAATAAACCAGAAACAGAAAGACTAAATATTGAATGATAACACTTAATATGTGGAATCTCAAAAAAAGTTGAACTTAGAGAAACAGAGGATAGAATAGTGCTTGCTATGGGATGAATTGGGAAAATGAAGAGATATTGGTCAAAATGTACAAACTTTTCTTTATAAAGAAAATAAGTCATAAGAACTTAATGTACATCATGGTGGCTATAGTTAATAATAACGTATGGTATATAGTATACTGAAAATTTTCTAAGAGAGTAGATACTAACAGTTGTCACCACATATAACATGTGGAATATGTGAAGTCTTAGGTATGTTAATTAGTTTGATTATGAAAATCATTACACAAGGCATATGTATATCAAAATCTCATGTTGTATGTTTTAGGTATATGTAGATTATTTGTCAATTATACCTCAATAAAGCTGGAAAAATAAGATTAGGCAACATAGCCATCAAATAGGCCTTCTGGAAAGATTACTTATATAACAAATAGAATTGCTGAGAAATTTTTAATCAGGATATTACCTGCCAAAATAATTAAATAATACATTTAAATTACTGATGGGAAATGATAATACAAAAATCTATATCCTTTCAAATAATCATGAGAATTGGGGCAAAAATAAGGTCATTTGTAGACAACCAACAAAAGATTTTGCCATTTACAGACACTCATTAGAACTTACTACTAGGACTGAAGTACATACCTCAGGAAGAAGTAAACTGAACTCAAAAAGAGGAAATAGGATGCAAGAAGAAATGATAAGTGTAAAAAAAAATGAGCATATATAAATACGCACTTACTGTGAAAAATAATAATTTTGTAAGGTGGTGGTGGGAAAGGTATAAAATAAGTCAACAACAATAACCTGGGGGAGGAAAAGACGAGTAAAAAAAGCTTTTTTAAAGACCCTTCTACTGTTCAGAAAGAATGCATAGATATTGATCGGACTTCATTAAGTCAAGAAACTTTGGATAAATATAATGCTAATCATTAAAGAATCAGAAATATCATATTTAACTTGAGAATTAGCATAATAAGAATATGGCCTCTGGAAAGGTCTTTATTAATTACACAACCTCAGTCAAGTTATTTAATCCTCCTCTACCACTGTTTTCTCATTTGTAAATGTTGCTGTGAAGACATTAAATTATGTGTGTGTATAAATTCATATATGTATATAAATTTAACATATATGAATATAAGTAGACTAAATTCACATGTAAAAGACTCAGATTTTCAGACTGGATAATTAGCACAATCCTGCTTTAGGAGCTGTATGGAAACATCAATTAATATAACACAAAGATTGACTGAAAGGACGGAGGAAACAAAATACCAAAGGCAAAGCTGGTGCAGCACCATTAATATCAGGCAAAACTGACATTAGAGCAAAACTTCTTATTAGGAATAAATAGGGCACAACATCATAATTACATTAATCAGGGTTCTCAAGGGAAATGGACCCAACCGTATGTGTGTATATAGAAAGAGAAAAAGATTTGTTTGGAGAAATAGGCCCTTGTGATTGTGGAGGTGTGGGAAGTTCAAATTCTTCAGAGAAGAGTTGCAGCTCAAGTCTATATTAGTCAGGGTTCTCCAAAGAAACAGTACCAATAGGGTGTGTGTGTGTGTGTGTGTGTGTGTGTGTGTGTGTGTGTGTGTGTCTGTGTGTCTGTAAAAGATTTATTGTAAGAAATTGTCTCAATGATTATGGAGGTTGGCAAAACCAGTATCTGTACAGCCAATGTCTCAGGTTTAGTCTGAAATCTGAAAACTGCTATAGAACTAGGAGTCGCAGTCCCTGTTCGAAGATCCCATCAGTCAGAGAAGCATTCTCTCTTACTCAGGGAAGGTTCAGCCTTCTGTTCAATTTGAACCTTCAACTGATAAGAGGAGGCTCATCTATGCTGTGGAAAGCTAAAATATGCTTTACTCAATCTGCTAATTAAAGTGTTACTAAAAGAACTCCTCATGGAAACTCCTCAAATAAGGTTTGACCAAATATCTGGGCATCTTGTGATTCAGTCAACTTAACACACAAAATAAACCATCACAGAGTCCAAAGGCAGTCTTTTGGCAGAATTCCTTCTCACTCAGGGAAGATCAGTCTTTGTTCTTCAAGGCCTTTGACTGCTTGGATGATGGCTACCCACCACATTATGCAGGAGAATCTGCTTTGCTTGAAGTCCGCTGACTTCAAGGTTAATCTCATCCAAAGTTACCTCCATGTAAACGTAATGTTTAACCAAATATCTGGACACCATGGTCCAGTCAAGTTGAATATAAAAATTAACTATCACAATAATAAAAGGAATAATTTACTAGGAAGATAGGAAAACCCCGAATTTGTATTCTGACAAAGAAACTATAAAACTTACAAATAAATTATTGAGAGCACTGCAAGGAGAAATTGAAGTTGGAAAACTTATGAACATTGGAGATTGTAGCATACCATTGTAAGTGCTGATACATCAAATATTTGAATATCATTTTGAATACAATTTATCTATTAAAAGTATGTGGAGCCCTACACCCACCACACAGCGAATACAAATTATTGTCAAGTGCACTTGAAAGTTACACATTTCAAAAAACTGAGCACATACTTGCTTAGAGGAAAATTTTCTATCTAAACATTGCACAAATACCATTATTGGCTATAAAACAATACAATCAGAAGTTATTTGCACATAAGGAACTACCTCCTCCCAATTCCCGACACTTTTGTAAACTAACAGACACATATCCTAAAATAAAATGAAAATGATTGCTTTATTGTTTTACTTATACGTCCTTTGAACGTAAGACCAAAGCCAGTTAAATTCATAGTATTAGAGCTACGTATTTCTGCAGATTTATGTTCAACTTGTGGAATATTAGAATCTGGCCTAAAATTTTACCAACCTGCACAGACTGTAAGTTGTCAAATCTGGGATTTTAACAACTGTTCTGTCAATGTAGGTAATAAACTTCCACTGTCTATTGCTTTGTCATATTTCAGAATGTTTGCTGAATCGCATCTGACAAATATTCAATCCCATTTTTCAAACCTGTTGGTTAAAGGCGGTCTTAACCCCTCAGCACACAATCACATGTAACAAAGAGAATTTCTATATAGTTGATTAACCTAAAATCTTTTTATTAAAACTATTCTTTATATAAAAGCAGAGATTGAGGAACTATTATGGGGTAGAAGAAACTAGGGAGACACGACAACTTAACACAATGTGAAATAGTGGATTGATTAGATCTTGGACAAGATGAAAAGATATTAGTGAAAAAACAGGCAAAATTTGAATTGGTATATAGATTCATTTAAAATAAGTTATTACTGCTAATTACCTCAGTTTCAATAAATGTACTATGGTGATGTAAGCTGTCCACATTAGGAGCAGTTGGTTAAAAGGTGTGTGAGAAATATGCACATTATTTTCTGCAACTTTTCTATAAGTCTATGCCTAAAATTATATCCCACTGAAAAGTTTTTTTTATTTTTTAATTTTTTGTTTTTTGAGACAGTCTTACTCTGTTGTCCAGACAGGAGTGCAATGCTGCAACCTCTGCTCACTGCAACCTCTGCCTCCCAGGTTCAAGTGATTCTCCTGCCTCAGCCTCCCAAGTAGCTGGGATTACAGATTCCACCAACACGCCTGGCTGAGTTTTGTATTTTTAGTAAGGATAAGGTTTAGCCATGTTGGCCAGGCTGGTCTCAAACTCCTGACCTCAGTTGATCTGCCCTCCTTGGCCTCCCAAAGTGCTAGAATTACAGGCATGAACCACTGCACCAGGCCTAAAAAGTTTTTTAAAAGTTAATCTTTATCACTCACATTTTTCTCTTCCCAAGTCCTCCTAAATAAAACATTGTTCTCTCTAATACTGGAGAAATTTCACTAAATTCAAAATGGGGAATGAGAGAACTGCTTACTATAATATGTTTACCCTTATGGTCCAAAGACATAAGCATTGAATTCAGCAACACAGAATTAATCAATTCTGACAATAAAGTGTGATCTTTATTTAAAGATCTTTAAAGTGTAAAAGAAGTATTCTCTGGTTCTCTGGAAGTTTTACTTACTCTTTCTATACTATATACCAGTATAAACTAATTTGACTAGCATGGTTTTAGACATCACACTTAGAGCACCAAAGTATGAAACAGATAAAAGCAAAGGTATTGGAATCGAAGAGAGTGTGTGGGGCTTGAGCTTCTTCCACTTAGCCTTCCCACATGTGATAATTTCCCACCCTCATCCCTGACTCCAAGGCATGGCTCCAGAACATGCCAGAAGGACTTAAAAGGCTCTACCACAAAATATGAGTATTTGATTTAAGAGATTTGATTAACACGCTAATAACAGTAAGTATAATTTAACTCTAATAGTGACAGTAAATCTACTACTTGGATTTCCTAGGAGCACCCATTCTAGTTAAGGGATCCAATTATTCTCTCTTGCCTCACCAAAGGAGCACGTTCTAAAGAGGACACTCTTGTCCGAGACCTGCAGGAGGAAATCACATACACAATTCTCATTTGGCATTTTGTGTCTTCCAGGCATTAAATAATAATGCATGTGTGTGAGTGTGAGTGTGTGCATGTGTACATTTAGTTATATAAATTAAATAGAGGAAATGCCTTTTGTGGGTTTTTTTTTAAATTAAAAAGAGAAAGAGCCACACAGTTTGGAATAAATACTAAAGAAAAGGCAAGGTTCTGTAGGAATCAATCTCCTGCTTTTATATACTCCCAAATTATACTCATAAAGAAGGAGCCTCCAGCAGCACTGTCAGTCATGATAAAGCTACCAGTCTGAGATTTATTATGAGTTTTCTTTTCATGTATTCAATGGAAAACATCCCACAGGTGTGTTTATATTACCAGAGATAGATGAAGATTAATTGTGTGCCCAGGCGCTGAAATGCATTGACATATTTTCTAAGATTTAAGTCGTGTTAAGTCTAATGCTTAAAAAGAAAATTAAAAAAAGAATGGTCCAGAATGTTCACATGGAGAAGGAATATAATATCCTCAAGGTCTAAAAGAAAGCAAACCAACTATCATTTACTTCTAGGAAACAGAAATTCAACTTTCACCTTGAGGCCTAAGGTCTTATTTCTGGCTTTCTGGACGCTCAAGATGGAAGTCCTTTGAGGCTGAGAAAACATCCCGAAACTGCCTCATGTTAGCCTCCCTCATCCAATATATTATACTTACTTCCTAAAGTTTTACTTTAATAACAGACTGAGACCCAATGAGAAAAAACATCAGTTAGCATTTAAGTACAAATACTTCAACCTAAAAGAAAGTTGATCTAAAATCCTTGATCTCTTATCTTACTGGATTAGTTTGCTTTAGCCAAGACAAGGAGCATGGTTTTATATATGCTGTCTCTATATACTTGTCTAAAGATTGTACATTTGGATGACAACATTATTTCACATTGCACAAGTCATTTCTTCTGGTAGCTCTCAGAAAGCTTTGGAGGAGAGAAATGAGTTCATTTCTGTTTTAGTTATTTTGCAGAAGAGTTTAATTGATGAATTAGCAAGTAGAGATGAGGGCTGTGTGTTATGGCAAGAGTCTGGCGCTCCAGGAGTTAACCCACTAAAGGTCAATAGTAAGAAGACATTTACAAATTTTTTGTGTGTGAACTATGAAATAAGTTGTTTACCCTAAGAAGCCCCAAAATGGGATGTCTATCCCCACGGGCTTCAAAAAACAATTTTTGGAAAAATAGATATCTCTTTCCATAGATAAGAAAAGAGATAAACCTCCCTGGTATTCGATGCCTGGAGTGACACTGGCAAGCTCCCATCAGATGGTCCCTTGACATGTGTAGCACAAGAGCCAGCCTGAGGGCACATGGGGACTTCTACTCGCAGAGGCTACAAATCTTGTCAAAAGGAATCCACATGACATTATCTAGCATTTGACAGCTAACCTTCACAAAATGGACAAGTGGCTTGAAAGTGTCAAGGAAAAGAGCTTCAGGTTTGCACTGATGCAAATAGGCAGGCATATTAAACAGGGAAGAAACCTGCCTCCTTCTCCCATTACCAGCTGTTTCAGGCAATTAAACGGGAGCCATTAATTTCCATGATAAAGAGCAGATAACAGAGAAGATAGATACATTTTCCGCCTTACCTTATTCCTATCTGTTCAGGATGCTCATGGGAGTGAGCATAGGACAACCAGATCCACAGCAGTCATTTTGCAACCATGAGGTATCAACATGAGAAGAAAAATAAGAGAGGAAAAAGAAACTAGATCCTGGATGGCATCACAGATCTTCTCTTCCATCTTTAAGGCTTTTTTATTCCATACTCTATTCAATACCTTCATGGCCTAAGCCATTGTTGGTCAAATTTCCTGTTATTTGCTGACAAATGAATGCTAACTGATATGGTTCTAAATGAAAAAAATAGATCATGCTGCTTTTTGAAAAAAGTTGTAAATATTTTGAAAGAAAGAGATCTTTGTGTTTTCTTAATGTGTACTTTGTAGTTAAAAATGATGTAAATAAATTATCTCTAATAAAATCTTATAGCCGCATACTTCAGAAACTTAGAATCCTCTAATTTGCTCACAATTTCCCCTTCACTCCCCAGAAAAACATCTAGGAATTTTTTTTTAAAAAAAAAAAGAGAAGACACATTTTCCTTTTACTTTGCTGGTACAACTGATTGGCACAAATGAAAATGGACCTTTAGTAGTGAGTTCTACAAAGTCTTGGCATAAAAGTTTGAAAAATATAGGATAGATCTGAAAAACAAATATTACTACTTAATTAAGCAAAGTTGATGATGCATTTCTCCTATTCAGAATTAGATATCATTGTGCAGGTTAAAAAAATTAGTTATGATAGCTTTTGGAACCACATAGTAAGGTAAACTGGACTGAAAAACAAACATTTGAATTGCTGTACTTTAAACCTTAAGCCAAAATTTTCAAAATTAATGAAGCATTGCTCTCACTACACTATTGTATTGTTAATAATTTTATATTATTTTTTCAGAGATGAAAATTGCAGCTTCTGGTTTTTTTTTTTCTCTCTCTCCATTTAGTTGGTAAATCTTCCTCCATCCTTCTGTTTTGAGTCTTTGTGTATCCTTGCATGTGAGGTGGGTCTAGATACAGCATACCGATGGGTTTTAGCTTTTTATCCAATTTGCCTGTGTCTTTTGATTAGGGCATTTAGTCCATTTAAATTTAGGATTAATATTTATATATGTGAGTTTGATACCACCATGTAATGCTACCAGGCTGTTTTACCCATTAGTTGATGTAGATTCTTCATTATGGTGATGCTCTTTACCTTTTGGTATGTTTTTGGAATGGCTGATACTGGTTGTTTCCATCCACGTGTAGTGCTTCTTTCAGAAGCTCTTGTAAAGCAGGCCTGGTGGTGATGTAATCTCTGAGTACTTGCTTGTTCACAAAAAATTTTATTTTTCCTTCACTTATGAAGCTTAGTTTGGCCAGATATGAAATTCTAGGTTGAAAGTTCTTTTCTTTAAGAATGTTGAATGTTGGCCCCCACTCTCTTCTGTCTTGTAGAGTTTCTGCTGAGAGATCTGCTGTGAGTCTGTTGGGCTTCCCTTTGTGGGTAACCCGACCCTTCTCTCTGGCTGCCCTTAGCATTTTCTCCTTCATTTCAACCCTGGTGAATCTGACGATTATGTGCCTTGGGGTTGCTTTTCTTGAGGAATACCTCTGTGGTGTTCTCTGTACTTCCTGGACTTAAATATTGGCCTGCCTTGCTAGGTTGGGGAAGTTTTCCTGGATAATATCCTGAAGAGTATTTTCCAGCTTGGATTCATTCTCTTCGTCACATTCAGGTACACCTATCAAACGTAGATTAGGTCTTTTCACATAGTCCCATGTTTCTTGGAGACTTTGTTCATTTCTTTTTACCCTTTTTTCTCTAATCTTGCCTTCTTATTTTATTTCATTGAGTATGACTTACAAAGAGACTTAGACTCCCACACAATAATAGTGGGAGACTTTAACACTACACTGTCAATATTAGACAGATCAACGAGATAGAAAACTAACAAGGATATCCAGGACTTGAACTCAGACCTGGAACAAGTAAACTTAACAAATATTTACAGAACTCTCCACCCCAAATCCACAAAACATACATTTTTCTCAGTATCACATTACACCTATTTTAAAAGTGACCACATAATTGGAAGTAAATCACTCCTCAGCAATTGCATAGCATCTCACAGGTTTAAATAAAATATT
>PVKP010017920.1:0-45234 GCA_004027715.1 Plecturocebus donacophilus | reverse complement strand
ATCTTAAAAGTGACCACATAATTGGAAGTAAATCACTCCCCAGCAATTGCATAGCATTTCACAGGTTTAAATAAAATATTGGTTGGCTGCTTATTTGTTATTTTCATCCCCATTCCTTCCTGTCTCCATTGTTAAGCACAATTATTGGCATAAAAGAGGTTTTTAATACCCATTTTTAGACTGTATTCTAGCCTGGGCAGTAAAACAAGAATCCCATTCTCTCTCCCTCTTTCTCTTCCTCTTTCTTTCTCTCTTCCATTCTTTTTTTTTCTTTCTTTTGCTGTTTCTTTCTCTCTCCTTTTCTCTCTTTTTCTAAAATCTCTTCCTCTTTCTCTCTTTCATTCTTTTTTTCTTTCTTTTGCTGTTTCTTTCTCCTTTTCTCTCTTTTTCTAAAATCTCTTCCTCTTTCTCTCTTTCATTCTTTTTATTCTAAAAAAAAAAAAAGCAAAACAAAAAACAAACAAACAAAAAACACAAGTCTTCATTCACATGAGCCACATTTCAAGTACTCAATAGCCACAGGCGGTTGGTGTCCACCATATTGGACAGCACAAACAGAGACTATTTCCATCAATGCAGAAAGTTCCATTGGACAACATTGCCCTAGTATTTTTCCAATAGGACAGCAGGCGACAGAAATGAGAGGGAGAGATGGGGGCAGAGGAAGCCTGAGCCGAGATGGGTGGGTGGCATGGACGTTTTGTTTGTTTTTGCAGACGTGTTGGGCTGGCTGGATTCAGGGACAGCTACCACCCTCGACCTTCTCCCTGTTAATAGTCATCCTGGGCAGGTTCACTGGAAACAGCATTTTCTCACCATGAGGTCAGGGTGCCTGAGGCCATGTCCAACAGGAAGTGGCCAGAGCAGCCTGGGGCCAGGCTGAGCACTGCATGTTGATTGATCCCCAGGCCTGGCTGTCCAGGGGTGGGCCCAAGGGCTGCTGGACTTCTCCTCCTGTCCCTGGTGCAGACCGGTCGGGAGGGCACGGCAGGGAGCAGGCGCAGCAGCACCAGGGCGACAGCACCTGAGCTCGGTGCTAAGGGACCAATTAGCCAGTCATGGGGTGCATCCCAGGACCTTGCTGCCAACGCTCAGAGGCTCCCTGAGCCCCAGGTCCTCTCTCCATGTCAGGCCAAGGCACCAGAACCCAGCCCGCTCGGGGACACGAGCATCAGTCGGTGTCGCTTGGCCAACAGGCTCTGTGGCAGGGGAGGCCCAGAGAGCAGAAGGGACAGACCAAAGGGCCCACTCCATGAGAGGCCCAACTGGGAGCAGACCCCAGGGAATCCACATGTCCTGACTCATTTGGTAAAGCTCTTTCCTGCCTACCCAAACAGACACACAAACCATATTCACCTATGTACACAAACAAGCTCACATATAGCAGGCACCCAGACACGCACCCATAGATCCACCCAGAGATGGAGAGTGGACGCACAGGCACCCAAGACAAGCCCAGTAGAGGTGCCCTCATGGGCGCAGGCTGATGGCTGTACTTATACATGTGCAGGTGGGCCCAGAATTCATCCCTGTTCCCCTAAACCAAAAACACCTTCCTTTAGCTGAAATTTTAAACTGTGTGTCTTGCTGAGTAAAATCAGTTCCAGGACCCCCATCCCTCTCAACAACAAACTGAACATCCTGCAGTACCAGGAGCCCCCACACCTTGCATGGGGCCTGGGGGAGGGGCTCACCCAGCTGGATGAGTCACCTTCCTCTGCATTCAGCCAGAGGCTTGGTCTCTCAGGACAATGAGACTGTGAGAACACAGCACCTGTTCTCAGGGTCTCCCAGGCATTCCTGGGAGGGCACCTGCCTCTCCCGCTTAGGCCCCCGTCTCTAATCTTCATAAGAGCTTCAGTTTTCCCATGGGCCTCCTGGCCCTCCCACCCTCTGAAGCAGGCAGGCACTGTGACAGGTGACAAATCAAAAGTCACTTTCTCAGTCAGGCATAGTGGCCCACACCTGTCATCCTAGCACTTTGAGAGGCCGAAGTGGGAGGATGGCTTGAACCTAGGAGTTCAAAAGCAGCCTGGGCAACATATCAAGGCCCCATCTCTTATAAAGAAAATAAAAAGGCGTTTTCTCAGCTGGGCGCCGTGGCTCACACCTGTAATCCCAGAACTCTGGGAGGCTGGGGTGGGAGGATCACTTGAGCTCAGGAGTTTCTGACCAGTCTGGGGGGTATAGTGAGACCCCATCACAATAAAGTAAATAAGTAAGTTTTTAAAAGTCATTTTCTAATGAACAAGTGTGTATCAGGGCTAGGGCAAGCTGTGGGGGTGGGCGTGGAAGTTCCTAGAAGTCTTTGGGACTCTGGGGTGTCGTGGGCTCACAGTTGAACCCTGTTTTTGGCAGTTGGTCGGGCAGGGCTGCCAGAAGCTGTGGCTGCCTCCTCCCTCCCTTCCCCGGTGTCAGGTTCACTCCACCTGCCCTTGTGAACTTTGCCACCTGCCCAGGGCCAGGCTTTCTCCTGAAATCAGACTTTCACAGAAGATTCTCAGAAAAAGACAGACGCCCCATCCTCTCAGCCCCAGGCTGACAGATCCTCTGCCGTCCTTCCTGCAGTTCCTCGGTCTACTCCCACGTTTTTGACCAGTTCCACCTCAAAGCTGGTCGGCTATCGGTAGCATCAACTCCCATCCCCAAACCCAGTGGAAATTTAAAAGCATAGGAAATATTCTTGTGCCAACCCAGAGGGTGAAATATCTTCCTGTTTTGTGCCCTCTTAAGGCCAAGAGCAACATCTATTACATAATAACAGATCACTTAAAAATAATAATCTTACCAGCCTGGGCAACATGGTAAGATCCCATCTCTACAAAAAATAAATGAGCTGGGCATGGTGTCACATGCCTGTAGTTCCAGCTACTTGGGAGGATGAGGCAGGAGCATCACGTGAGCCCAGAAGTTCAAGGCTGCAGTGAGCTATGATTGCACCACTGAACTACAGCCTGGGTAATAGAGTGAGACCCTGTCTCTAAAAATAAAAATGAATAAATAAAATAATAATAATGAAAAAAATATGAACAGCTAACATTACTTACATAATAAGAATTCATTTTAAAATAATGGCTTGGTGACTCTGGACATACCGCTTATAGGGTACCCCTGCTCTCCAAGGAGCAGTAAAAATATATAATAATAATAGTAATAATAATCATGGCTATCACTAAAATGTAAGCAACAATATAAACTCTACAAGGGCAGGTATCTTTTCCATTTTGTTCACCAACGGATCCCAATAACCTAGAGCAGTACTTGGCAAATGCAGGTACTCAGTATTTGTTGACTAAAGTACTTACTGTTAGACACTATCTAAGTGCCTTTCAAGGATCGGTTTAATTAACTTTTACAACATTGTGAGATCAGTAATATTGCACCGATTTTGCAGACTGAGGCAGAGATAAACTAAGAAATCTACCTGGAGTCACATACCTCGTAAAAGGAGACTTTGTGTCCAAGCAGGCTGGCCCTAGGGCCCAGGCTTTTGATCACCAAGCTCTATTGCCTTTCTTAACAGCAGTACCCTGTCATAGCAATTATATTTCATTGAACTGTCTTTTTTCCCATTTCTCAAATAATAATTTATTGATATCTGTGTCTCCTACCAGACTGTGGTGTCTGTAAGGTCAGAGGAGAGGGAGAATGTCTCACATACAGAAAATGCTTGATTGAAATTGATGGAATGATAAATGATATTTCCTTCTATCTCTCTGTTTACTGTATAAGCCATTCACCAAATGTCTTGAAAATGATTTGGGGTTGAGGGAAGGGACTGAGGAGTCAATGACTAGAAGCACAGAATCCAGAGTCTGAAGGACTGGGTTTTAATTCCTGTCTCTATTCCTTTCTAGCTATGTGACCTTGGGCAAGTTACTCAACCTCTTAGGCCTCAGCTTGCATCTGTTAAATGGCGATAATAACAGCTTCTGCCTGCTAGAATTGTTGTAAGGACTAAATGAGATAATGCTTGATCTATGCTTAGCATATAGTAAGGGTTCCATAAATGGCGGTGACTGTCATAATAGTTGCCAATGGTAATACGATGGTGGTGTCACTTCTGCTTGCCCTGTGTCTGATGTGAAGCAGAAGCCTCCCATTAGCTCCTCCACAGGCTACAGCCAGCAGCTTGTGGGCAGGTGCCTGCAGAAGGCGTGACCCACTCCTCCCCATCTGTCAGGGTGAATCCTCCACCACTTCCGGTCAGAACTTACAACCTACTTATTAGATTAATTAGACTCGACACCTTTCCAAAGATACCTTGGCTCCAAAGCCAGACCTAACATCTGGCGAGGGCTGCAGCTTGCCAAGGATTTGGGAAATGACACGTTGTCATCAGCCTCTGGCTGAAGCAAGTGGGTTGAGTTGAGAGGGCAGAGGAACCATCCCTTTCCTCTTTGGGGCTCACTGGATGGCTCCTGGGGTCTTCTGTGGGTAGGATTGCCAGAAAAAATACAGGATGCCCTATTACATTTGAATTTCAGATAAACACAGAATACTTTTTTAGAATAAGTATGTCCCAAATATTACACGGAATGTACTTATATTAAAAAGTGTTCGATGTTTATCTGAAATTCACATTTGACTGGACATCTCATTTGTTTGCTTTTTCCCCTGAATCTGGCAATCCTGTCTCTCGGGCATGTTGGAGTGTGAGAGGAGGAGGAAAAGTTCAAGTGTTTGAAGGAGCAAGCTCAGGCCTTGGTAGGGCCAGCTCTCTCTGGGCCTCCTGGGTCTGAGGTGAGAGTGTCTGGGGACCTATCAGAGCCACCTTCCTTCAGGGAGGACCTGTGGGAGGAACAGGGCATTGCTGCCAACTCAAAGTTGTTTGCACTTCATGGCCTCCTGAGGCACAGGCCCCCTTCCTGGTTAACATCCTGGATGGGAGGACCAGAACAACAGCAGCTTCCCTGGAGAGGCGCTGCAGCCGTTCCAGGAGCACCGTGCTGGGAATAGGCCTTGGAGGCCCGGCCTGTTGGGACCTGGAAGAACAATCCCTCCTGCTACGGGAGGGCCCCCAAGCAGGTGCAGGGCTTGTCACACAGTGTGCAGGTAAACCTAGAGTGTGGTCCCCAGACCTCTCATTGCCATCCCCCATCTATGCGGCTGCCTTTCTGTGCCACTAGGAGGGGAGCAGCTGTGGCCAGGGCAGCTGGTGACTGAGCCCCTCTGACGCAGCAGGTTTCAAACTCAGCCTCTCATCTGCCCTGTATTAGGCTGTTCTTGCATTGCTGTTAAGAAATGCTTGAGACTGGGTAATTTACAAAGAAAAGAAGTTTAATTGGTTTAATTGGATCATGGTTCTGTAGGCTGTACAGGAAGCATAGTGCTGGCATCTGCTTCTGGGGAGGCCTCAGGAAGCTTCTAGTCATAGTGGAAAGCAAAGCAGGAGCTTGACATATGTCACACAAGCAGGAGTGAGAGAGAGAGGGGAGGTGCTACACAATTTTAAAGGACCAGATCTCCGGAGAACACACTCACTACCATGAGAGCAGCACCACGGGGCTGGTGCTAAGCCATTCCTGAGAAATTCACCCCCATGATCCCATCACTCCCACCAGGCCCCGTCTCCAACATTGGGTGTTACGATTCAACACGAGGTTTGGACGGGGACACAGATCTAAACTACATCCCTCCCCCTTCAATACATGGTACCCACCCACCTGGTTGTGCAAACTAGAAAGCCTGGCTTCATCCTGGGTGTATCAGTCGGCTAGGGCTGCTGTAACAAACACCACAGACTGGGCGGTCCAAACAACAGAAATGTATTTTCTCACTGTTCTGGGGTCTGGAAGTCCAAGATCAATATGTTGGTGGGGTTGTTTTCTCCTGAGGCCTCTCTTCTTAGCTTGCGAATATCTGGTTATTTCCTCACATCCTCACATGGCCTTTCCTCTGTGCATGTGCAACCCTGGTGTCTCTCTGTGTGTCCAGGTTTCCTGTTCAGCAGGGCACGGTGCTGACACCTGTAATCCCAGCACTTTGGGAGGCCACGGCAGGCAGATCACCTGAGGTCAGGAGTTTGAGGCCAACCTGGCCAACATGGTGAAACCCCATCTCCACTAAAAATACAAAAATTAGCTGGACATGGTGGCGGGCACCTGTAATCCCAGCTACTCAGGAGAAGGAGACTCGGTTGAATCTGGGAGGCAGAGGTCGCAGTGAGTTGAGATTGTGCCACTGCACTCCAGCCTGGGCGACAAGAGTGAAACTCCATCTCAAAAAAAAAAAGAAAAAAATGCTCCTCTTCTTATAAAGACACAAGTCAGATTGGATTAAGGTCCACTCTAACAGCCTCATCTTAATTCAATCACCTCTTCAAAGGTTCTATTATGGTGCAAAAGTAATTGCAAAACTAATTGAAAGTAATGGCAAGAACCCCAATTACTTTTGCACCAAACGAATATATCCAAATACAGTCACATTAAGGGGCGCTGGGGGTTAGGTCTTCAAAAAGTGAATTCTGGGGGTGTACAGTTCAGCCCACAATACTGGGTACTCCTGCTTGTCCCTTCTTCTGTGAGTCACTAAGCCCCGTTAAAGCCACTTCCTCTGCAGCTCCTCAATTTGTCCGCACCCTTCCATTGCCCCCCGAGCCAGTGGCCCTCATCTCCCAGGCCAGACTGCTCTCCTCCTGGCCAGTCTCCTGCTTCCACTGTCACCCCGTCTCCAATCCATTTTGCACCTAGCAGCAGAAGAATCACAGCTCCACTCATGTCAATCTCTACTCGGCCATCGTATAAATCCATCACTGGTTTCTTACTTTTAGGATCAACATTGCCTTACTGTGACTTGCAAACCTCTGCGAGATCTAGCCCCGTCCCCTTTCCCAGCCCTAGTCCCTCCCGTGGGAATCCCTCCACCCATGCTGCAGCGATCTGAGATCTGAACGTGAATCAAACTCGTTGTTGCTTGGGGCTCTTCTTGCTAGCACAGGCTGTTCTGTCTGCCTGCCTCACTCCTCCCACCCCACCTTCCCCAGGCTTACCTCTACCTGTTCTACCTGTCCTCAGACCTCCACTGAGGCTCCACTTCCTCCAGAAAGCCTCTCCTAATCCCTGCCAACCCTCAGGATCTGAGGCGCGGGCTCCTCCCGGACACCTCCAGATCACTCTATTCTTTGTGTGCTAGCCTGTCTTCTCTGCCAGCCTGTAGCCTCTGTGAAGGCCGGGGCACATTCACTGCTCTATCTGCAGTAACCAGTGTGGCCCTGGCACACAAAAGGGCTCACCTGTTACGAGTGGTGATTTTTTTTACTGTTAAATTTCTGAGCAACTTCAGACTGGAAAGCACTGGGGAGTAAAAGGGGAGGAAAAGAGAGGCCAGAAAGCTGGGCAGTTTTTCACTTCTAGCCACACAACAGAATCACCCATGTGGCTTTCAACATGTCAATGCTCAGGCGTCATCCCAGAGATTCTGATTCCATCGGTTGGACGTAGACCCAAGAGTGGTACTTTCTGAACATTTTCCAATATTCTATGTGCAGCTAGGATTGAGAGGCCCTGGGTGAGCCCTAAGACTCAGCTCACAGGGTCTCAGCTCAGTAGGTCCTTGCTGATAGAGGTCATCGTCTACGCTGGTAGAAGGACGGGGTCCCCAGATGGTTTCCCCTGCCCCAGCTCCTTTCCTCAGGGTGTGGCTCCCTGAGCTGAACCCCAGTGGTTTCCTCCCCATGGAACCAGTCCAACAGCTCCCTACTGGCTCCTTGGGGAGACAGCCAGACCCAGAAGGAGGAACAGGGGCTGGGGTCTAGCTCAGCAGGCTGGGTCAAGGGTCTTCTGCCAGAGCCAGCCCCAGGGGAATTTAGCTGATTCCACAAATATTTGCCGAGCACCCAGACTGAGCCAGGTGCTTTGCCAATGGCGAATCTGGTATCCAAGTCTGGCTACTGACCAGCCCTGTACCCAGCCTTGGACTAGGGCTCAAAGAGGAGCTGGGTGAACAGCCCCGGTGGCTGGCTGTTGGCACTTTTAACCCCCAATGCCACTTCCCTGATTACCTAAGCAAAGAGAAAGGTGTGATCATCATGTCCCACCCCAGCTACCCTCTGTCTTTCCTACGGCCTAATGTGGCCAGAACTGTTGCAGCAGAATCACCTAGGAAGCTTGTTAAAAATACAGGTTCCTGGGCCCCACCCTGGAAATCTGATTCAGAAAGTCTAGGGTAAGGTCCAGTAATCTGTGTTTTCAGCCAATTCCCCAAGGGATTCTGATGCAACAGGTAGCCAATGATCCTAGTGTGTAGCTGCCTTTAAGAATCACAGCAGTCTAGGCCACTCGCAGAGGTTCACACCTGCAATCCCAGTACTTTTGGAGGCCGAGGCAGGTGGATCACTTGAAGTCAGGAGTTCAGGACCAGCCTGGGCACCATGGTGAAATTCTATCTTTACTAAAAAAATAAAAATTAGCAGAGTGTAGTGGTAGGCACCTGTAATCCCAGCTACTTGGGATTGCTGAGGAAGAACTGCTTCAACCCAGAAGGCAAAGGTTGCAGTGAACCGAGATTATGCCACTGTGCTCTGGCCTGGGCAACACAGCAAGACTGTCAAAAAGAAAGAAGGAAAGAAAGGAAGAGAGAAAGCAAGAGAGAGAGAGAGAGAGAGAGAGAGAGAGAAAGAAATGAAAGAAAGAAAGAAAGAAAAGAAAAAGAAAGAGAAAAAGAAAGAAAGAAAGAGAAAATCACATAGCAGTCTGATTTCCTCAGGTGGGTTGAATGTCTTTTGGGGGAAAGAGGTAAATGAACAGAAAGAAGTTTCTGGGCTCAGGAGACTCAGCCACCGCTGGCTCTTACTGGCTTCACAATCATCATCCCCCATCATTCATCAAGCACTGAGCTGGGTGATTTGCTCAACCTCATCCTACCCTGGTAAAGCTGGTGTCATCCCAATTTTATAGCTCAGAAAAGATCAGTTACTTGCCAAGGTCATAGACAAAATGACTAAGTAGGGGTTCTGGGTCTGAAGTTGCTCACAGACCCCGGGGGAGGCTAATAGTGCAAAATGCCGCCAGCTCCAGGTGGAATGAAACTGATGCCCGGGGCAGGTGAAAGCCAAGCGCTCAGCAAGTGCAGAGAAAAAAGAGATTCATGCTTACGGGGACTGGCAGGGAAGGCTCCAAAGGAGGTGGTACATTTGAGCTGGACCCTGGTGGAGGAATTCAACTTTGGCATTCAGAGAAGGAAGGGAAAGACAACCAGGCAGAGAATGCAGCAAGAGGGGAGCCATTGGGATGCGGAGAACATATCGTAGGGACAGCAGGTGGGTTGATGTGGTCACAGCACGGGGCATAGAAAAGGACACGGGAGTGATGACGCAGGAGAGGGCAGCTGGAGCCTCTTCACTGGGTGGTCACTGGAAAATGGCCAAAAGTCTGAATGGGGCAATAACAAGGCCAATCTGGCTTTAAGAAGGTAACCCTGGTGACAGAGGGCTGGGTGGATCAGAGCAATGGGAGCTGGGTTATGAGATGACTAGACCCAGCCAGGCAAGAACAGTGAGTCACCCTACGTCTCTGGATCAATTTGTTCCTCTCTAAAATGTAGATAATTGTCCCTCCCTGACATCTGTCCCAGGCTGTTGCGAAGATGAAAGAAAAAGGGGGATGAGAAAGAGCGTTGGTGAGCCCCAGGGACAGAGGGAGGGCTTTGCAGGTAAGAGCCAGAATTGAGAAGCTGGAGGCTATGTGACAATGATGTGCCCTGGCTAGTGACCCCAGTGCATGCTACAAGATACAACAGCATCCAAATGAGATATAGGCCAAGCATAGGAGGGGTCTCCGTTCCCAGGAGGCAACTGCATCTGAACTCAAATTGAGAGAGAGAGAGAGAGAGAGAGAGAGAGAAACCCCTTCAAACCTATCTGAAGCAGGTCTGCAAACTTAGCTGCTTCTCCATTTGAAGGGGTTCTGTGGGTAGAATTCTGTTTCCTAAAGGGCCTCAGGGACACCTGTCCCAAGTCAGCACAGAGGTTTTGCCAGCAGCAGCCACTTCTCCAGCATTAAGGTGATTGTCTGAGTGTGGCCAGTCCAATTCCTGCCTTGGTAGGAATCACTGCTGCAAGGGAGAGGGCTGCCAAGGCCTTGCCTCCCTCCAACCCCATCCTAGCCCGAATCTTAACCATTCTTCCAATCCAGTTCCACTTTGGGCCAGTGCTCTAGGGAGTCAGTTTTTCATCCTAATTGTTCTCAGATGAGGAAATTGAGCCTCAAAGAGTCCACACAGGCGAGGCACAGTGGCTCATGTCTGTAATCCTAACACTTTGGGAGGCCAAGGCAGGTGGACTGCTTGAGCCCAGGAGTTCAAGACCAGCCTGGGCAACATGGTGACACCCTGTCTCTACAAAAAATACAAAAGTTAGGCAAACGTGGTGGCATGCCCCTGTCATCCCAGGTATCTGGAAGGCTGAGGTGGGAGGATCACTTGAGCCCTGGAGGCTGAGGCTACAGTGAGCCATGATCCTGCTGCTACACTCCAGCCTGGGAGACAGAACAAGATTCTGTCTGAAAAACAAAACAAAACAGAAACAAAGAGTCAAAACAACTACTAGGTAGAAAAGTGGGGCTCAAACTCAGGCCTGTGACACTAAAGGCTAGGCCTGTCCCCACTGATCAGTCATTCCTAGACAGGCTGAGGTGTCCTCTATAGACCAAATATCTGGAGGTCAGAACACTGAGACACTTGTTATGTAAGGGCAAGGTATGAGTTGGTGAGCTCATCCACAAAATGCTTCCTGGGCCAGGTGCGGTGGCTCCCGCCTGTAATCCCAGCACTTTGGGAGGCTGAGGTGGACAGATCACCTCAAGTCAGGAGTTTGAGACTAGCCTGGCCAACATGGTGAAATCCCGTCTCTACTAAAAAATACGAAAATTAGCAAGGCATGGTGGCACACGCCTGTAATCTCAACTCCTCGGGAGGCTGAGGCGGGAGAATCGCTTGAACCTGGGAGGCAGAGGTTGCAGTGAGTTGAGATCGCGCCACTTTACTCCAACTTGGGTGACAGCGAGACTCCGTCTTAAAAAAAAAAAAAGAAAATGCTTCCTGGAGGAGGCAGTGCGATTCTGGAGGTGGGAACAGGCAGGCTAGTCGAGGCCTGGGCTGCTCTGGGCCCAAGCTATGGACTTTCTCAGTTCCTAAGGGAGTGGCTTTTCCAGAGAGACCCAGTCCTGACCAGACCTGGGCCTAAGGCAGTGAGTCCAGTTCCCTCTTCCAACTCAGATTGTCCCAGGGTTTCTGGATTCCTTTCAATAGGACCCCCATGGGAGAAGGGACAAGGCCTGAGTATTGAGGATCTGGGGAGGGGTTGAGACCCTGGGATCCTCCTTCACGTGTGTGTGTTTGGGCCTCACAGATCTGGAAGACTATACCCTATCCTGAGGCCTTTGATGTCTACATAAGCCACTTGTTTTCAGAATAGACAAATGCTACCTTCCTGCCCTCTGCCCCGAGGCCCCTGGGTCCTGGTGTGAAATGTTTGAGCCTGACCAGCCAGGGGTGGGTTCCACCACTCACATTGCTCAGTGACACACTGGCCTCCTGGTGGAAACTTCCTTAGTTGATGGAGAGACCACACCTTTGTTTTATGTTTGTGTAACCCCAGCAAAAGGCTATAGATCTCCTGAGAGCATGACCTTGGCTGTGGAATGGCCAGGCTTTCTATTTTTCTGCTTTGGTTCTTCTTCTTCTTCTTTTTTAACCCTTCTACCTTCTCCTGCCCTCACCAGTTCCAATGAGGCCACCATTCCAATGACCTTTCTCCACCAAAGCCTTGCCAAGACCCCACCAGCTTCCCTTTGCATGACTGACAGAGAAATCCCCATCCCCTGGGCCCTCATTCTCATAATCACAGCCCACTCCCTCCCCAAATGGGGCCAGGATTGCTCTGTTTGCTTTTGCTTTGGATTTTATTAAATTTTTATTTCAAGCAAAGTGACACGTAAGCACAGATTTCTCAGAAATTGTCCACAGAGTTAGTCATTGAACAACTGCAGCCCTGACCCATCTCCAGGGGTGGCCACTTTCAACTCGTGAAACTGATTCTTTGGAATGTCCACTTTCATATCTCTAAATAACATCTCACATGGTGTCTTTTTAATCTGTCGTTTTAGGAGTTTTTTCTTGATTTCCTGGGAGGCAAGGAGTTCTTTCACCTCCTGTTGCCTCACACCCACCCCCGCCTCTCTCTTCCCAGTGCAATCACCATAGAGGGTGATTTTGGTTATATCGCTATTCCGTGTTGACCTTTTCTGACTATGTAAACAGTAAGGCCAGATGAGCCATATGGTAGGCTAGGATTAATTTTTCTACCTTTCTTTTCAATCTGGGTAGTAAGCAACTCATGGGCAGCCTCAGACACCACAGCCTAGCAATGGTTTGGCTCATCTGATCCCAGCCACTGACATCACCAAACCAAACCCTTCACTGCTTCTTGAGACACATCTGTGGTCAGGCTAATGGTGACCTTACTGAGAAGACACGGTCCAAAAACTTGCTGGTATCTTTTTGCTTTATGTTTCACAAGAGGCCACTGAATGGCTGCTCTGAGGTGGATTCTGAGTCAGAGTGAGTGGTTCGAATTCAGCCTCTGCCCTCTGTGGCTGTGTGACCTTCAGCAAGTTACAGATCTGCTGTGAGCTTTGGTTTCTTCATTTAAAAGATGGAATTACAGGAGGGAGCCGCCTAGTGATTGGGATAAAATGAGATGCACATGTCATGCACGGAACACATGGAAAGAATGACAAATGGTGGGCATTGTTATTACCACTGGGTGAGTTATTAGTAGGGGCTCTTTCAGTGAATATTCCAGAATGAAGTAATGACATGCTTCAAAAACATTTAGGACTTTAAAAGTAGTTAACGGGCATGCGCCCCATCTCCCTAAGAGCACAGCCCACCGAGCCATCTTCTCTGAAGAGCACCGTCTGTGCCAGGGCACTATGCAGCACTCGACCAGGCACTGAGGATGGAGGTGTGGACGGGTGACATCCCTGGACACAAGGAAAGGGACTGGTCTTCCCCACTCCTCCCTATTCTGTTTTTTTTAATGGTGCCACTCAGCTAATTTGGATTGTACTGGGGGCATCGTCCTCCAACACAGACCACTGACCTCCAGCGCGGACCTACGTCGTGTCAGTCTCAGCTACCTCCTGTTGCTCCTAGGAGAGAGTTGACCATCTGGCCCCTCCCAGTCCCCTTCCTGTTTATTTGGGAGGGGGTGTTAACCATATATAATATGCGCTAATTTTAAGAGATTCGAACACTGCAGAAATATAAAAGAACAAATTAAAAACCTTTTTTCTACCCTAGAGGTAACTGCTGTTAACAGTTTGCCACGTGCCCTTCCAGGATTTTATTTTCGTGTGTGGGCAGGGGGCTGGATAGGCTGAGGCGGGTGGATCACTTGAGCCCAAGAGTTCTAGACCAGCCTGGGAAATATGAAACATGGTAAAACCTTTTCTCTACTAAAAATATAAAAATTAACCAGGCATGGTGCCACACACCTGTAGTGCCAGCTTCTCAGGAGGCTGGGGCGGGAGGATGGCTTGAGCCTGGGAGGCGGAGATTGCAGTGAGCTGAGATTACAGCACTGCACTCCAGCCTGGGAGACAGCGTAAGACCCTGTCTAAAAAAAATAAAAATAAAATAAATGTGTGTGTGTGTAGAATTAGTTCAAGTATTATATTCAGTTACAGTACATGAATATAAGGCATATGTAGTAATACAGTGAGATCACACTGTACTTCAGTTCTGTGGCTTGCTTTTCATACAATAATGTACCATGGACCACATTCCAGTTTGCTCCAGCAGCTGCTGGCTATGTTTTTTCGGGTTGCCTTCCATTTTCGCCAAGACAAGCAATCTTGTGATAATCTTGCTCTTGCATATATCCTTTTGTGTTTGTGCCATCATTCTGCTGAAAGTAGGTTTCTACAGAGTGAAGATGAGGCAAACAGCTCAGAGGTTACTCCTCAGCTATCTCTCTGGGGCTGAGCCCCCTCCTCCCAGACGACCTTCTCCAGCTTCCCTAACTACCCCCACCTCCCTCCGCTAACCCACCACTCCTCCTAGGAAATGTCTAATTTCGGCTAGGCCAAGGCAACCAGGCCGTTTCACGTGTGGCTGAAATCATGAAACCTTCCTTTGCTGTTAGTTCTCATGGAAGACAAAACGAATTCAGCCACTGGGATTTTATGGTGCACATCTTCGTTTCAGCCTGTGACGGAGCCTGTGCTGTGCCTTTACCTCGTGTGAGAGCAAAACTGCTTACAGATCAGAAATGATTACTCTTCCTGCCTTTGGCCTTTCCACAGAGCTCCTAGTTTCATAAATGAAGAAACTGAAACCCAGAGAGGGAAGTGGCCCACCCAGGGCTTGCCCCTGGCCGCTGGGTCAGAATCTGGGTTTTTGGACACAGGCAGTGGGGGCGGGAGTGGGGAGGGGGAAATCAGTTACAGAGGTGAGGGAGCGGAGCTATGCATCTGGCTCTCTGCCAAGGTTTCCCATTCAATCCCAATAGCCATGCTGGGCGATGGAGGTGGCATCATGTCCATTTTCCAGAAGAGGAAACTGAGGCATATCTGGGTGTGAAACTAGATCTGTCAAGCTTCTAAAACTCCCATCCTTCTTCTCTTGATTTACAAAATATGAGATCTGGGGTGTAGCTCTCAGGTTTGGGGGCCTGAGGTAGCCAATAGCCCTTCCAGGTGTTCCTGCCTACCTCTCTCCCCGCGAGCATGATTCCCATGAAGACGCCAGCTCCTCTTCCAGGAGGGCCCAAACTTGAAGAGCGCCAGCCAGGCTGCTGGAGGCCTTGTCTGCCCTCCACACACAGCTGTGAGACTTGCAGACAGCCTGGCAGACTCTCACCTCCAGCAGGGTTGGAGCACATGGGTCTCTGGCCTCCGCACCCATTGGTGGGCAATGCTGGTGACTTCTCAAAGATCACATAGCAGAGTAGGATCCAAGTGGCAGGAAGAACCTCCATGTTCTCCTTCCCTGTCCTTGGCTGGCACGTCAGCCTGTGCTCTGCGGAAAGGGGCGAAGGCTCCTCCGGAGGAGCCTAAAGGGCTGGGGCTAAGGGAAAACTCACCTGGGCTCCCCCATTCACTCACCCTCTGCACCATCTTGGGCAGGACCTTCTTCCTGGAGACTCCAGCCTCCTTCCCAAACCCAGCCTGGTTGCTGGGCACCGGGCACTGGCAACAAAACACTCCCCATGGGGCCAGCCTTGCCAGGGACTGAGAACAGTCATCCTCCGGGAGAAGCCTGTGACCCAAGGCTAGGTTACGGGGAGAAGCAGGGCTCACCGGCAGCAGCTCCTGCTGGCTTTGTGTTTGAAACAGTCGTCAGGAAATGCCAGCCGCTCCTTGGGCCTATAGCTTCCTTCCTTCCCTCACACCGTTTGAAAAGGTGAGCTCCTGGAAGACAGAGCCGCTCAGACAAGCCCAGCTCACCCTCAGCTCCAATGCCAGCTCCACCCACTCTGCCTGCTTCCGGACACAATTCCCACCACCTGGACTGGCCAGGGATCCCCAGTCTCCTCTCCTGCCCTTCCCCAGGCTATTCTGTCATTTTACAATTCCTAGCATTGTTTTTTCCTAACAAAAGCAACACTAGTTTACTGTTAAAGAAAATATTAAAAGCAGGGCTCAGTGGTTGACTGCTATAGTCCCAGCTACTTGGGAGGTTGAAGTGGGGGGATCGTTTGAGTCCAGGAGTTCGAGCCCAGACTTGGCACCATAGTGAAAGACTATTTTTTTTTGTTTTTGAAAAAAGGTGCCACTCTGTCACCCAGGCTGGAGTGCCGTGACGCCTTCATGGCTCACTGCAATCTCTGTCTCCTGGCTCAAGTGATCCTCCCACCTCAGCCTCCCAAGTAGCTGGGACTATAGGTGGGCACCACCACACCCAGCTAATTTTTAAAATTTTTAGTAGAGATGGAGTTTTACTATGTTACCCAGATGGGTCAGAACTCCTGGACCCAAGGGCTCCACCTGCCTCAGCCGAAGTGCTGGGATTATAGGTGTGAGCCTGTAATGGCACCCATTTCTTAAAAGAAAATATTGCAGAAATGTCTAAATCTAAAGTAGAGGAAGAAAACCAGCCTCCGTCCCAATCCCAGATATACCATATTTCATGATAAGCTCAAACTACACAGAGTGATCTGCACCTCATTTCTTCAAGGAAGTTTCTTTGAAACAAAAACCGATCGTGTCTCTTCCATGTTTAAATTACTCCAGTGGCTTCCTACCACTCTCAGATCAAGTACACTCCAGATCTTGGCTATCAGGCCCCGCCGGCCTCTGCCTCGGCCTAGAGCTTCCTCCTCGCAGCCACACTGCGGCTTTCAGGCTCCTGCCCTCCCGCTTTCTCCACCTCTTGTCTTTACTCCCTTCCTCTCGTTCACCTTTTACTTTTGCACAGATGGAGTCCCAGTCCCCACCCGAAGCACCGCCGTTCCCCTGGTGACTTTCTCTCCCCTTTCAATCCCAAATGACTTCCTCTGAGTGGCCGTCTCAGATCCCTTGCTCCCTCTTATCACAGCTGCAATTTCAAATTCACATCTGTTTGGTGGTCTTGAGACCATCCAATTCCAGACTAAACAATTTAAGGGGGCAGAGCTCTGTTTTGCTCACTATTATCTCCCAGTGTCTGGCACATTGTGGATGCTCAATAAATACTTGGATACGTGGACATAGTAAGTACTAATTATCTGATTGCTTACGTGGGTCAGCACAATGAACTCAGGGGATTAATACAACAAGGGCAGGTTCTCAAAGGCTCGGGGTAGCAAGCCAGGGATGAGGCAAGCAGGGGTTGGGGCAAGTGCCAGGATGTCATGTCAGTGAGTTACAAGGGCATAGGTTTCGTGGTTCCTTTGTGTTGTTGTTAAGTCATTGCTTGATTGTCTTCACTACTGTTCCTGTTAATCACAGGCTCCTGCAGAAGGGAGTCTTTGCTTCCACTTTTCTTCACTATTTCCCTGCAGCCCATGGCCTCCCTCTTAGCACTTAGCCCAGCTCAGTCCAGAGGTCTACAGAATGTGTGTATTAAAACACTGGATGGATGAAGGATGGATGGATCGATGGATGGATGGATGAAAGAGCTAAAAAAGCTAGCAGGGCCTCAGAGATCCTTCATTCTTACTCTAATTTTTCAAATGGGAAACTGAAGCCTAAGAGAGGTGGAGTACATCCTTAGTCACTTCCTCTCTTTGAGAACTTGCATTGATTTTTTCTTTTCAGTCTATAAACATGTTGAAATATCCTTCATTGTAAACAAAACAAACACCTCTTTCTCTCTTCCCTACAACCTTTCCCTTGAGTAGGACTTCTCCCTTTCCTTTCACTGCCCAACTTCTTGAATATCTTGTAAAACTCACCCACTGGACTTCCTCATCTTCCATCACCCCTTGACCTCTGGCTTTTGCTTCCATTTACATCACCATGGCAACAGCCCCGAAGCTGCCACTCACCAGAGATCTCCTAGGCGCGGAGTCCTTCCCTGGCCCCAGCAGTGTTTGGCACTGTCACCAAATCTTCTCTGAACCCCCAGGGCACTGCTCTGCAGAGGGGCCACTCTTCCTGTCCAGAAGGCTACTCTCTTCTAGGACCTTTAATGGCGCCTCTTCCTTCTAGCACCTTCCACCACAGCTCTGGCCTTAGCCCTTTCTTTGCTCTCATTCTGTATTCTCTCAACATCACTGAGCCTCTGGGCACCAACGCCATGCAAGGCTCTTAGCTGCATCACCTTGTATAATCCTTAGGTTGACCCTCTGACACAGGTGTGTTAGTGTTATCCACACTTTACAAGTAGAGAAGCTGAGAACCAGTGAAGATAAGTCAATTGTTCAATGCCACATAGTTGGTAAGTGGTGTCTTTGGGACTCGAATAAAATCTTGCACTTTTCTTTCCCTCCCTCCCTCCTTCATTCCTTCCTTCCTTCCTTCCTTCCTTCCTTCCTTCCTCTCTCTTTCTTCTTTCTTTGTTTTTTGACAGAGTGTTGCTCTGTCATCCAGACGGGAGTGCAATGGCACAATCTCAGCTCACTGCAACCTCCACCTCCCGGGTTCAAGCGGGTCTCCTCCCTCAGCCTCCTGAGTAGCTGGGATTACAGGTGCATGCTACCACGCCCAGCTAATTTTTGCATTTTTAGTAGAGACGGGGTTTCACCATATTGGCCAGTGTGATCTTGATCTCTTGACCTCATGATCTGCCTGCCTTGGCCTCCCAAAGTGCTGGTATTATGGGCGTGAGCCACTGCACCCAGCAAATCTTGTATTTTCAAGCCTATACTCTGAGCTGCGAAGCCACAGCTTTCTCTTAGCATTCTCATCCACGCTCAGGCCTGTGCTTCTTTTTACGACTCTCAAGTTAGTATTTTCAGAGGTGACCTCCCTTTGGAACTCCAGGTTTGCTCTTCCAAAGTCCTGATGAAAATTTTCTTAGATATCCCTTTAAAATCTCGAAGCCAGATTCCTCAGGTCTTTTGTTCGCTTGATCTAGGGACAAATCCTTCCCCGCCACCCTCAGGTCACCTGCAGTGTCAGCCCCCATCCCTGCCCCTTGCTCAGTCTGTGATGATCTCCTCCCGTCTCCTCTTGCGTCTCACCCCCTCTCTGTGTGTTCTCAAGCAGTCTGGTGCTCTCTGCAGTTCCACCTCTGCTCAAAGAGGACCCTCCCTGGATTCCCTTCCTTCATGCTCCTTTGACCACCAGAAATCCTTTGTATCTAGAAAGTAGGCAGGCAGGAAATGCTCTAAACATCAATAGTGGTTACCTCCAGATGAGCAGGATCCAGGTGACTTTTATTTTCGCATCTGTTCAGTATTTTCCAAATGTCCTATAATGAGTATGCTTTACTTTATACGTGGAAAAGAACTTGCTAACGTAATTTCAGAAATGAATCTCACTCATCTGCCCTGCCCACTTCCTCTTTGAACCCCGTCTGTAGCCTGGTTCACGTGAGGCCTCCTTCAGGTCCCACTGGGGCTTACTTGGATACTTGAGAGCCAGGCATTTGTTCACACACGGTGTGATGACCCGCTTGTTCCCTGCAGCCTCCTCCCCAGTGCCCTGGATGTACCGGGGCACCCCACAAATGCAGGAGAAACAGAATTAAAATAGACATATTCAAAAGAATATTCATCAAAGGAGTAAGAGACTGGAGACCCTTCAAATGTCTATCCAGAGAGGCCTGGTTAAATAGCACATGGGAAGTCTAGGGGCTTGCCTATAGCCCTTAGAAAGAAAGACATCGTGTGCAGTAAACCGCCATGGCACATGTTTACTTATGTAATAAACCTGCACATCCTGCACATGTACCCCTGAACTTAAAAGTTGGGAAAAAAAAGAAATCCATAGATCCCAGCTCCCAATATGAATCAATTTCCAAAACACGACATTAATTTTTTTTTAATTCCAGTTAAAAAAAATACAAAAATTGGCTTGTACCTGTAATCCCAGCTACTCGAGAGACTGAGGCAGGAGAATCACTTGAACCCAGGAGGCTGAGGTTGCATTGAGCTGAGAACACGCCACTGCACTCCAGCCTGGCGACAGAGCAAGACTCCATCTCAAAAAGAAAAAAAAAATCCAGTAAAGTGTACATAGAATATTCCCATTTATTTAAAAAATAAAAGGATACACACACACACACACACACACGTGCATAGAGATACCTAGAATATCTTTTTGGAAGGATATCCTCAAACTGGTACCAGCAATTGCTTTGGGAAAGGGATAGAGGGACAGGGGAACTAGATAAAAAACATCAGAGGAGGTATGAGCATTGTTTCTGTTCAGTTTAAAAAAACGTTTGCATTTACCTTTTAAAAAAGAATACAGCAAAAGGACTGGGCATAGTGACTCACGCCTGTAATCCCAGCACTTCAGGAGGCAGAGACAGGAGGATTGCTTGAGCCCAGGAGTTCAAGATCATCCTGGGCAACAAACTGAGACCCCCATTTCTACAAAATAATTTTTTTAAAAATTAGCTGGGTGTGCAACTTGGGAGGCTGAGGCAGGAAAATTGCTTGAACCTGCAAGGCAGAGGTTGCAGTGAGCCCAGATCGCGCCATTGCATTCCAGCTTGGGTGATAAGAGCGAAATGCTGTCTCAAAAAAAAAAAATAGCTGGGTGTGGTGGCAGGTGCCTGTAGACTCAGCTACTCAGAGGGCTGAGGTGAAAGGATAGCTTGAGCCTGGGAGGTTGAGGCTACAGTGAGCTGTGATCACACCATTGCACTCCAGCCTGAGTGTCAGAGTGAGATCCTGTCTCCAAAAAAAAAAAAAAAAAAAAGAAAAAGGAAAAACCACATGCAAAAAAATACAAAAGTAAAACAAAAAGCAACTTACAATTGGTAGGTATGTAACCTACCCAGGAGCTCGTGGCTATGAAGTGGGAGGACCCTCAGGCATTTTGTACCACTTCTGACTCTCCCTTCCCTTTTAATGGTTCCTTCCTGGGGAGGGGGATACCAAACAAAATCCCCCAATCCATCCCTGCAGCTGGAGTCTGGGCCCTATTTCAACAAGGACCCTTGTGCACTGAGGCCCCATGCGATGGTCCCCAGCAGGAACCCCAGGCTGAGCGGGACAGATTCCCCTGGCTCACCATGTGCCCCTTCCTAGAGGAAATAACTCCTCCCCGAAGTAGGCTGGTCACCCCAGGTTTCTCGGCACAGGGTGATTTCCTGCACCCTCGCTGGGCACTCTTCTCAGGGTGGAGAGTGCCAGCTGACATCAAGGTGGCAACTCAGCACCTTAGCAGCTGCTCCTCCAGAGGAAGAAGGCTTGCTGGCACGTGCCAGGCACGGGTGGGTGGGATGTGGTGGGAATGACAGCCTGGCCTGGCCTGGCTTCCCCACCAGCGGAGACACCGTGGGCTTGGCCTTGGCTAGAGGGCTCTGGGCATCATTTATCTCCTCCTGCTTTCAGGTTCTCCCTTAGGGGGCAGAGATGGGACTGGGCACAGCCTTGCAGGCTGCCAGCCAGGGAGGAAATGGTCCTCAGCATAATAATAATTTACATTTCTTTATGGCCTGTTATCTGAGGATCTCAAAGCACTGAAAAACTCAGATATTGTTTGCAGAGGGAGAATTTGCCTGGACCAAGAGCTCCGCAGCCAAAGTGAAGACAAGCCGAAGCCCTCTGCTCACACGTGGGGCTCACACACTCACTACCGTCCTCACCCGGGCCTGGGGGCCTGGCTTTGCCCCTGCCACCCCCCTGCTCAGCCACTGACACTGAGAGCCACAGTCTTTTTCACTCAGGACCAATTCAGCCAATGGCCAAAGCCACCTGAGCGGGCTCCCCACCCCTGTGGGTGTCCCACCTGCTGCGCCAGGCTGGGAATGTGGGCAGGTGGGAGGAACGCTGGCTTGAGACTCAGTGCGCCTTGGTTCTCAAAGCTGTGGCCACTTACTGGATTGATGGCCCTTCTCCCACCTGGGCCTCTGTTTCCTTACCCAATAAAAGGTGTTTGGAATCCTCCGGGGGTCGCAAACCATGCTAAACAAAATCTTGGCCTTTTCCAAGGAAGCTTCGGGGCTTTTATCAATACTCAATTCAAATAGAATTCCCAAAATGTATTTTATTTATTTTTGCTTATTTATTTAAAGACAGGGTCTCACTCTGTTGCCCAGACTGGAGTGCAGTGGCATGGATCATGGCTCATACAGCTTCAAACTCCTAGGCTCCAGGGATCCTCTCACCTCAGACTTCTGAGTAGGTGGGACTACAGGTGCATGCCACCACACCCAGTTAATTTAAATTTTTTTTGTAGAGATAAGGCCTACCTATGTTACACAGGCTGGTCCTGGGCTCAAGCCATCCTCCCTCCTTAGCCTCCCAAAGTGCTGAGATTACAGATGTCAGCCACCATGCCTGGTCCAAAATGTATTTTCAACTACTTGAATATTTGTAATAAGCAGCACCATGCACATTTAGAAGCTGCGTGATTTTCACATACTGGAGCTCACCTCACTTGTGTTCACACTGATTTCGTAAGCAACGCGGTCACATGTTGGAAACTTGAACTTCTTAGAAAATATATTTAAGCTAGTGGAGTACAGCTTTTATTGTTTGCATACACTGGGGCCCTGTGTCAGGTCAAATTTTATTTGGAGCAAGGCTTCTGTTTAAAAAGATCTCACAGACATTGGCTCTGTCACCAGCAGTAGAGATAAGGAGAAGTGATATGACCGGTCACTCAGCCTGCTGAGTGACTTCTGTGTCCCGCAACTGTGTTGGGGGATTTTCTCAGCAGACTGCAGAACATCTCATCTGAGCTCAGGTCGAGCAGTGTGGCCGATTGGCAGACATTTGCAGGCTGGTTCTGGAAGTCAGTGGTGGGTGACAGCTCCAGGCTGATCTGGAAGACGCAGGGCCTGCTTCTGCACCAGGACAGAAGGAGCGAAGCCTTTCAGAAGCTGCCTGGGGATAAGAAACAAATACGAAGAAGTCAAATCACGAGTCGCCCGGTTCCGATGTGCCAGGCGACGGTCTGCACCTCTCACCCATGCAAATACACTTGTCCCTCACATGTACACAGGGAGGTTCAGCCTCATTTTACAGGTGAGGAAAGTGGGAAACAAATAGTTTGTCACCCCCTAAGTTCCCTAGCTAGTGAGTGACAGTGCTGGGAGCCAACCCCCAAGTCTGGGATGGGGATCCCAGACTTTCAAGGAGCACACTTTTAAAAGGCAAACTTTTAAAGTGCACACTTTTTAAAGATCTCACACTTTTAAGGAGCACCCCTAGGGATTCAGGTAATTCTGAAGCAGGTGGTCCACACAGCCTGCTCTGGGAAACACCTGACTACATTATACTGGGTGCAGGTACCCAGATACAGACTGAAGTGGAAATAGTTCTGACCAACAGCAGCCTTGTCGTCAGCACCTGCTTTTTACCGACCTTTTACCTAACAGGTGGCTCTGCCTGAACAAGGTCTTAGAGGGGTCTCTGGACATCTGACACAGGCAAGCGTCTGCCCCTTCCTTTGCTTCCATTTTGACCTCAATAGAGCAGGGGATGACAACTCGGTGCCCTTCCTGCTCCAGCCCCAGAGCTCTGAGGTCAGGTCTCAGAGTGGTAAAGCGTCTTGCTTGAGTCAAACAGTAAGTGGTGAAGCCCTCTTCAGTCAGGCTGCTGGGCTCCAGATTGCCACCATCTCAACTCCCAAGCAGTGGTGTCCCAAAGGGCAGGGCCATGGAATGGTCCACAGGGGTACAATGAGAGGTCATATCATCTATAGAAAAATTACCAACAAGAATAAACTTACTAACAGTGATGCACCTGCAATTCTAATCAATGTCCCTCCCACACCATCCCCCACCCCCGCCCCAGCTGGGGATGCCACCCACTGCCACCCCCTGCTGCATTCTCTCCTGGGGTTATGTGAGTCACTGCCGTGCAGTGAGGCTTCTCAGAGGAAGGAGAGGAAGGAACCTTGTTAGGGGTGGGGGTGGGGTCTCTTCAATGTGGTCCCCATCTGGCCACACCAACTGTGACAAAGACACACAAGAGAATGTGGTCTGGGTGTCTACAGGGCTCATTTACCTCCAGCTAAAAATAAGTGCATTCTCCGCAGCAGGCGGGTGACTCAGCAGGCCGGGGAAAGCTTCTAGATGGAGGAAGCACAGTGCCTGCTAGCCCTGGTGTCCCCCAGGTACCAGGACAAGAAGGGGCTGCTGACGGAATTGTAGCACACATTTCACAACCTCTCTTGGGCCTTCCAACTTTCCCCTGCTCCCTTTCCCCAAACTCACTGTTCAAAAACTGCTGTTCAAAACTCCTGAAATTGCTGGTCCAGGCCAAATGAGAGCCATGTGGCCAAGCGTTCAACCTTACGGTAGCTTTCTTCCAGACCTTAGAGAGGCAAGAGAAGGAGCCTGTGTGTATGTATGTGTGCGCACATGTGTGTGAGAGCATGTCCGTGTGTTCCTGTGTGTGAGCACACACATGCACATACAGACCCGAGAAGAGAATCAGATCACAGAGCATCTATACTGGAACCTGCCTTTGTTTCTAACCTCCCACCCTGGCCGCTGCCCACATACACTGGAACCCAAGGAGGACGGCTGATACTCTCTGATCATTTTCTGCAACCTGTTATGCCCTGGGAAATGAAAAGTCCCAGACTCTTCAGGAAGCAAGCGCAGTCCTGGCCTTCTAGATATATCTCCAGAGGCCCAACGGAAGCTGACGAGTGAGGCAATTATTTGGAGAATTCAGCCCCACCTCAGGCAGCTGTCTGAGCAGATTGATGAAATGGGAAGAAGCAGGACTGAGCGCCAGGAGACCTGGTTTCTGTCCTGGTGCTGCCACTCATTTGCTTTGTGACCTTGAGCAAATCAGTTTTCCTCTTGGGTCTCTCGTTTCTCCTCTGCTCATCCATTTGTTATTTCTTTGACAAATATCTATTAAATGCATACTGGGCCATGCACCTGAGTATACCACGCTAGATTCAGGAACAAGCCACTATGATGAATTAAAAATGTCCAGGAAGTCTTTGCACCTCCTTCTAAGGAAAACTAGCACTGCGTCTCCGTCCTTTGACTCTGGGATGACCTTGCAACTTGCTTTGACTAATCCTGCTAAAGTGACCCTGGACTTTCGCTCTCGCACTCTTGGAACCCAGCTACCACACGAGGAAGCCCCAGCTAGCCTGCTGGAGAGGCCACATGGTGGAGAACCTAGGCTGCCTCACTGGCAGCCTCTGCCAGCAGCCCATCAAGTTAGACTATGCAGTCCCAGCCAACCAGTCACTTGACCAAAAACATAAGACTGAGCCCAGCCAAAACCATTTGGAGCAGAGACAAGCCACCCTGCTGAGCCCTGACCAAACTGTCAACCCACAGGATTGTGAACAATTAAATGGTCACAGTTTTCAGCTATTAAGTTGTGGGGGTGGCTTGTTATCAATATAATTAATGTTTCTTGACAATTTCCAATGTGCCATTGACAATGCTAAATGTTTGACATCTATAATCTCATTTATTCCTCCCATCAACCACGTGAGGCAGGTACTACTATTCAAATATCCATTTTACAGATGAGAACACTGAGGCACAGCAAGGAGAAGCAACTTGCTGAAGATCAAAGAACAGCTGGGTAGAGGAGCTAGGATTTGAGGCCAGGCAGTCCAAGCTTCAGAGCCTACATTGATAATTCACCACCACCTCACATGGAACCAAACAGACCTGGTTCTTATCCTCAGAGTTTATCTTCTAGGTGGGAGGCTGGCATTAAAGAAACACAGAAATAAATATACAACCACAAATATTGATAAGTGCTAGGAAGAGGACGGATGCTATGGTGTGTTCACAAAGAAGGCCTCTGGGGAGGCTGGAGGGTGAACGGGGCAACCAGCTGAGCAAGCTGGGGCAAAGACCAGAGGATTAGAGTGGGATTTTGTAATTTCAGTCAGCATAGATGTCCCCTGGGAAGCCTGGTAGAAACGCAAAAAAGACCTGGGCCTCATTCCCCAGAGGTTCTGATTTTCACCAGTTACCTTCGGATATTCTGATTTGCTGGGTTTGGTTGATAATTGGGAGCCTGACAATTCTTTTTCTTTTCTTTTCCTTTCTTTTTTCAAGTTGGAGTCTCGCTCTGTCATCCAGGCTGGAGTGCCGTTGCATGATCTCAACTCACTACAACCTCCGCCTCCTGGGTTCAAGTGATTCTCCTGCCTCAGCCTCCCCAGTAGCTAGGATTACAGGCGTGCGCCACCACACCCGGCTAATTTTTGTATTTTTAGTACAGATGGGGTTTCACCATGTTGACCAGGCTGGCTGTTCTCGAACTCCTGACCTTGTGATCCATCTGCTGGATTACAGGTCTGGGATTACAGGCATGAGCCACAGTGCCCAGCCTTCTTTTTCTTTTTTAAATGTGCCCCCCAGGTGATTTTTCTCATAAGGGAAATTTGAGAAGCACAGCTCAGTAGTATCGTGTGTACAGATTAAACAATACAGCTGCCCAGCCCCCATTCCGAGAGAGATTATGACCCAGTTGGTCTGGAGTGAGTTTTTTTTTTTTTTTTTTTTTGAGCTAGAGCCTCACTCTGTCACCCAGGCTGGAGTTCAGTGGTGTGATCTCGGCTCACTGCCACCTCCGCCTTCTGGGTTGAAGAGATTCTCCTGCCTCAGCCTTCTGAGTAGCTCGAACTACAGGCTCGTGCCACTGTACCTGGCTAATTCTTGTATTTTTAGTAAAGACTGGGTTTCACCATGTTGGCTAGCCTGGTCTCGAACTCCTGATCTCAGGTGATCCTCCTGGCTTGGCCTCCCAAAGTGCTGGGATTATAGGCATGAGCCAGCACACCCGGCGTTGGGGGTGAGTATTTTGAAAAGCTCCTTGGGTGATTCTGATATGGGGCCAGGGCTGGGAGGTGATGCTGGAAGATTCTTCAAGGTCTAAGGCTGCTGCTTTTCCCTAGGGCTTTGGAGGCACCAGGGCTGCCTGGGGCTTCTGAAGCTCTCCCTTTGGTGATTTAATATTGTGGAGGCCCAGAGCAGAGCCCTGAGGTCAACCCTCGTTCCAGCTGGAGCTGTGACTGAACAGACCTAGTAGACCCCTCCTCACAGACTCCTCCCACCCCAAGATAAAGTTCCCAGGGGCTCCCTCTGGCTCCCACACTCCCTTTCATTTCCATTTGTTTTAAAGCAAAGAATTTCTTTAATTGCAGGGAGAAAATGACTACCACTTGCAAATATTTGCCCTCCTCTAGGGCCCTACAAGGCAGCTCCTTCATTTTATTCTCTTCCTTTGACACCTTGCTGGGGGCCTCTCGGAGCATAGATTCCCCACTCTCTGGAGAATGATGCCATCTGTGGGGTGACCCATAAGAAGGGCCCCTGGTGCCTGGACGTTTCTTGTCTGGTTTCCTCCTCTTCTTCCAAATAAGGCAGGAGGGTCACCGGGAGTGCCACCTGACGCAGCTTGATTTAGACCAGAGAGTATGAAAGAATCCACTCTTGGCTTGGGGCCCGAGGAAAGCTTGACAGAGGCGAGGAGGCAGAGGGAGAAGCGTGCTGGCCCAGAATGTTACAGCGGCCCCTTGGTGAGTGGCGCAGTCCGGGCTTGAGCGTGCAGAGGTAGCATGTTCGTGACACAGGTGTCAGAAATGCCTCCTCCCGACAACGCTGTCCCTCTGTTCCGGTGTGGCTGATGGTCGTCACGTAGAGGATTGCTGTGAGAACTCAGAGATCGTGGTGGGGCCTGGGGCATGGCAGGCACTCCCTAAAGGAGTTTTCATTCCTCTTGTTTGGGACAGACACAGAAATGAACTTGATGCCTGGGGAGGCAGACAGGGCCCCAAGAAATACCCTTCTGTGGGCCTGGGACGGACCCTGGGAGCTGTGGCCCATCCCTGGAGGCCCCAGCTCTCTCTCGAGCCCCCAGGAGTTGGGAGATCAGCCCTGCCCACTCCTCTCTCACACACTGAGGACCCTCCGAGCTGGCCCTGTGGGAACAGCCTTGCCCACACACGATCCAGATGGTTGCCCAGAGGAGGGAATGGCCGAGGGAAAGGGTGAGGCCTGACCAGTGAGAAAAGAATGAAGAGAATGAGGCACTGACTCATTCTCAGGCTCCTGTTCTAAGAAGGAAAAGGACTGATTTGTGGGTGGGGGTGTGGCTGGAGCCAGGCCAGAGGGTGCAATGAGAAACGAGGTGGGTCTAGCTCACGGATAAATCCTCCTGCGAAGGGGGACCAGTTTACGGAACCCAGCAACTTCTTTCTTCTAACTCATCCTTCTAACTGGGAACAGCAGGAGGAATTGCAAAGACCAAAGCATGCAGCCTTTCTTGAGTTCTACTGATGTCCAGGCCTGGACCAAGCCTGGTATGGACACCACCCCCTCAGAGCAACAGGATGAACTTGGGGTTCAGCAACTGCTTGAGCAGAACCAGTGCTGGCCGCTGTGCCTTGTTCTCTCTCCCCACCTTTCTTTCCTCCCACCCACCCCTACCTTACCAAGCCAAGTATGGACGGTATCCGGGACAACTTTTTCTATACAGATCAAACAGTCTCAAACGTGATAAAGGCAAAGACACTTACGGGTTAGTAGTGGGCGGCCTGAGTTCATTTGCATGAGGGTAGATGGGCCTCTAAGGAGGAAGTTTGGTGAGAGGGTGGGGGTGGGGTACAGACAAGCCGGGGCCTGAGTCTCATTCTCTGTATTGCTGGAATGGTAGATGTGACTGAAAAAAAAACCAAACAGTGTTTTTTTCTGCTTAATGCAAAAACAGAATTTATTGACCTTAGAACGGAAGTCCAAGAGGTGTGGCTGGTTTCAGACGAGAATTAATCAGGGACTCTAAACAATGTCACCAAACCTTGTGTTCTGTGTTGTCTTTTGGGTCAGCTCTTCTCCAGTAGCAGCTGTATCACTGGCTGGTTCCACCCCATGGGAGCAAGACGGCTGCAGAAGCTCCAAGCCTCACACCCTCACACCAGGGCGAAGGACCAGTTCATTTCTCTGGAGCTCAAAAGTTCTGGAATGGAGTTTCATTGGCTCTGATTGGCCTTCCTTTGGTCATGTACCCATCCCTTAACCAATAACTGTGATGTGGGGGCGGAGGGGTAGAGGGTACTGATTACAGGATCATAATCTCCACTCCCAGATCTGAGTGTCTGGGAAGGGGATGTGTATGCGGAGCTTGGTCATGGTGGTGATGGGGACAGTTTCACTGGAATCATATAAACTGGGCTGAGGTTTTTATTGCAAGTGAGTGAATGGGGACAGACTAGCAGGAAACACTGGCCCTTACTCCCTTTAGACAGGGGCCGGCACGGAAAAGCTGAAAGGCTTCTTTGAGGCTGTTACAAATTGGGACACACAGTAGGGAGACGAGCTTTCTGCCTTTTTCAGTTTTGCTCTGGTGGGGACTGAGGACTGCCATGCTGGCCAGCACGAGGGATTGACACCTTAAGTAGAGAAGCAGGGGCCTCATGGAGCGCCCCAGGCAAGGAGAGAGGCCAGGACCTTGCCCCGGTTGCCCAGTGCACAGGGGACACCAACAAAAAGGTCAAGCAGAAGTCACCTTAGAAGACTGGCTGCGGTCACTTTCAAGATACCCGAGGGACTTCCGGAGATGACTTGGGCAGACTTTGGGGAGGGAGTCCAGTGAGGTCCCGTATCAGAGAGGAAAGCGGCACCCCTGCACCCTGAACATTAGCAGGCTGTGATGGGAAGACCTTCCAAATGGGGACCAAAAAGGCAGATTCCAGTTGCCAGGCCATGTGTCAGCTCTATGATCTTCAGCAAGTCATTCTCCCTTTATTGGCCTCGCTTTGTTCCTCTGGGAAATGGGGATGATACACCCACCTCTGATTGATGCAGAAATCTGGTGAACTGGGTTGATGAAAACAGCGGGGGTGGAAAAGCTGGGCAGGGCCTGCAACGCTCCCCATCCTGGTCACTGGAGGACCTAAGGCCTCCATCCAAGGGCCGTACATTTGTGCCCTAGAGCATTCGCAGCAAAAGGAAAAGCATCCGAGGAACAAGCCCCACAGGCACCCCGTGGAAGCTGCTGCTCCTCATGGAGGCCCTGGGGGCGAGGCTCTCGGCTAGGGATGTGGGCAGCTCCCGGGACGCTCCCCCGCCCTTCCACTGAGTCAGAGGAAGGGACCCAGGCTGGGCACGAGCCTTGCAGGTTCTACCAGTTACTGAAGAGGGGAAAGGGGAGGGCTAAAGGCAGAAGGAAAAACAAACAACAGACACACCCATCCCCTCCACAAACAACCCCCTCCTGGAGGCCCAGGGCACAGATGCAAATCAAGGCCTGGGAAAGCGGAGTCACCTCCTCCGCAGTAGGAAAGAGGTCCCTAGGCGCTGGCCACACTTCCTCCCCCAGCCTCTCCCTAGCGCCCACACTGCAGGGCTCTCGGGCAGGGATTGCGAGTTTTCCAGAATGCCCCTGGTTGCAGGGACCCAGGCCTCCTCCAGCCCCTCTGGGTAGCTTAGACCCTCCACTCCCCAAATTTGCGTTTTCTCTGCTTCCTTCCCAGGGAGGTGTCCGTACTCTCACCCCGCTACCAGAGTCTGACCCACCAGAGTCAGTGTCCTGGAGAGCTGGCTGGTGGAAATGTCTTCTCTCTACCATGCTTGGCCTTTCGGGTCCACCTATCCATCAAAGGCTAGTGACTAGAAACATCCCTTTCTGTATTTGCCCCAGGCCAGGCAGCTTGCCTGGACTTTCAGGAGAGGAGCTGCTCTGCTCAGCCAGCACTGGGGGCCAGCAGAGGTCTCAGCTCCTGCCCAAGGGAACAGTCGTTATGGTGGAGAAAATATGGGTTTGAATTGTTAGTTTCTGTGTTTCTTAGATGTGTGACATTAAATAAGTTACTTCACTTCTCTGTGCCTCAATATTCTTATCTGCATATTTTTTCCCTTTTCTGAATTCCTGCGTCACTGCTGACCTGGTAGGTATCTCCGCTAGGCAGCAATGACAGTATCCTACAGGTTGCTGTGAGGGCAGGGATGAGAAGGACAAAGCCCATGGTCTGAACCTTCCCAGCTGTCCACACCTTGCCACGTGTTACTTTCCTATTCCACTCTCTTCTGTGAAATGACTGGCTTGTTCGCTGAGCAGTCATGTGTTGAGACTCAGGCACCATCACGCACTGGCATGCATTATCTTCATCCCACAGCCCTGTGAGGTTTAAAGCATAAAGCCCATTTCAAAAGTATCCTGTGGCTCGAAGGGAGGGTAAGAGTTAGGAGGCTACCACGGCGTAAGTCAGCATTTGATGCCCGGGCTTCGAATACCAGCAGAAGCCCAGCTCCACGTGTTTCCATGGACTGTTTCTCTGCCTGGAATGTCCTCCCATCTCTCCTAGATATCATCAGTCATTCAGGGTCTCATTCTTTCCATCTCCTCCAGGACACTTTTGATCACAAGTGACAGAAACCTTCCTCCCAAATAGTTGTAAGAAAAAAATGGGAGTTTGGGGCTCAAGGAACCCAAAACCCACGAGATCTTATTTTAGTTACAGTTGGATTCAGAGCTCAAACAATATCATCAGTATTTTCTTTCCCTCCAAATCTTGATCTACCCTTTTTCATGAAGGCCAAAGTTTCGGGCTCTACAGGGTAGCAAAAGGCACAGCAGTTCCAGCTCTTAGGTCCTTACAAATTTTAGGGATAGCGCAGAAGGAGTGAGTCTTATTTCTCCAGAGCTCCTCAAACAGTCTTGGAATTGAGATGCATTGTCGCTGACCAGTCTAACTTGGGTCAGATTCCCATTCCCAAACCAATCAATGTCCAGGGGCCGGAGTTAGTGGATTAACTTAGACCTACATCTCCTGCACCTCTCTGGAGCTGCTGGTGGAGCTGGCTTCACTCCCCTCTAGAGGAAGTTGAGGTGTGCCCACCAGGCATGGGTGGGTGGAAGCTGACCACAACACAAGATGTCCGTAAGCCCCTGTTGATATTTTGTCCCTTTTCTGAATTCCTGGTAGGCATCACCACTAGGCAGAAAACTCTTTGAGGGCAAAGACCCTGTGCATGACCCTGGGCAAGTAACAGAGCACCTGGAAAATGGGCACCAAACTTGTGCTTTTCCATGGACCTAAGTATTTATTCAGAACTCAGTGCACCTAGCTCTGAGCTAGTGGTATTAGTTAAGATTCAACTGAGAAGAGAATCGCTCTAGTATTCTAAACAGGTGAGAGCTTGTGACGGAGTTGAATGGCTTGCAGAACCACTGCGAAGGCTGAAGAAACAGATTCGAGGTTGAGCTTTCAGGAGTGACTGCCTTAGTCATGCTGCAGAACTGAGCCACCAAGTGCCGGTAAGGGGACTGTGGTGGGTGGCCAGTGTCGTGTGTTGGCCATGGGGTTGGAGAGAAGTGCACAAGTTTGAGGAGGTAAAGTCAAGTGGCTTCGTGGGTTATCAAGGCAGCAGAGTCTGTGGGGTAGAGTCTGACTCTACCACTAACTTGCAAGGTAGATGATATCTCTGGGCTTCAGTCTCCCTGTCTGTAAAATGGCAATAATAACTCCAACTACATCATAGGGTGATGGATTATGGTTTGTAGCTTTCTGGGGACCAGATGCTAATCCTGAGCTAGGAAATGCAGGAGGAGTGGGTGGGGTTTGTGTGGAAGAGGGTCCATTCCATTTGGGTTGCTTGACTCGAAGGATCCCAGGAGGCCTCTAACTGGGCGGCTCAGTGGGCTATTGAATGTTAGGTCCCAGGCACCAGAGAAAAATCTAAGCTGGAGTTTTCCATTTTCTTGTGATTAATTCTGATTAGCTCTTTCTAATTTGGGTGATGTGGCTCACAGTCTTCACACAGGACTCACAGGCAGTGCTAGAGCTGCAGGTAGAGTTCAGTCCCCTTCATCCTACGTATTTCTACACCAAGTGGCGGCCTCTCTCCAAGAGCCAGGCGCTTCTACTTATCAGCCCTTTCTGTTATCAGATGCTGTGCTGAGCATGTGCCTGGATTATCTCCTTTGGCCCTCATGAGTCTCTGAGACAGCTACTGTTAAAGAAATGAGAAGAAATGCGGGAGGCCTCAGGAAGGTAGGTGAGTAGCCCAGGGCCACAGAGTAAACAGCAGAGAGCGGGTGTGACCTCCAAGCCCCTGCCTGCAGCTCATGTTGTAGCACAGTGCCATCTGGTAGAACTTCCGGTGGTGATAGAAACGTTCTACCTGCACTGTTCAGTATGGTCACCATCAGCCACATGTGAGCTAAGGAACTGAATTGGAAATTTTCTTCAATTTTAATTCATTTAAATTTAATAGCCACATGTGGCTAGTGGCAACCATATTGAATGGCATTGACCTAGTCCTTCTGGAAGGCAGAGGAAAAACCCAGAACTTGCCCTCTGACCTGGTGGCAGAATCTTCTCATTCAAAACAGTTCACAGTAAGGGATAGGGCTCATCTTGAGTGGAACACCGTTTCCCCACAGGTTGTCCAGCTCCTCAATAAGAGACGTTCCAGCCCTTGAGGGTTAACTAGATATTTCCTGCTTCTCACAGTGTTCAAAGGTACCAGATGGGGAAGTTAGATGGGTTGGGAGGTGTGAAGGCCTCCTGGTGGCTTCCGAGATGGAAAAAGGAAATGCCCTTTTGCGGCATCCTGGAATACCAGGCTCCAGGCTGGCATCTCAAGCAATGGCACTGTTGCCTGGGAGACAAGAAGCACTGAAGACCTCCCAGCGGGCGGCCAGCCTGCAGCAGGGACCACCCTTGGAGGACAGCAGCAGAAGCAAAGGGAGGAGTGGAATGGGGCATCAGGGGCAGAAGACCCGGAGGTGCTGGGGGTGGAATGGGCCAGCATGGAGCCTGTGCAGATGGGAAGGCAGAGCGGGAGGGAAGAGAAGGCCTGGGCTCTCGGCAGCAGGGTGAGGGGAAAGCAGGAACTGTACAAACAGCAGAGTGGGAGACTCAGACAGACTTGGGCAGAAGCAGAGCCTATGGATCCTTACCAATTTAGAAGCGAAAACCCTTATTGTAAACCAACTGCTCTTGAGATGCAACTGTCAGCAACAGCTGAGTGAGAGTAATTAGAGGCCCGGGAAGAGGCTCGCTGCTGTGTAACCTCGGCCCCCGCCTCCCTGCTGTCACCTCTGTGGCTGCACCAATGCCGTATTTTCTCTTCTTCCCCCAGCAGGACTATGTTCTAATTACATCTAGCCAGGCTCACCAAGTGTGTTTCCCATGGAATTTCATTTCCAGGCCTGTTGAATGCCAAATTAACTTTTAATCACCTTGGAGGTGTTGAGTTTAATTACCCAGATTGAAAGTGACAAGCAGAACAGGAATTTAGAGGGTAACTTTTTGGGGTGCTTCTTGGGAACGCAGAACAACGTATTTCCAGGTTGTTGGACGGTTGGGGGCATGTCTGGGCTCTCAGCCACAGTGTGTGTATTTGAGAGCCCACTATATTCCCAGCTCTGCAGTAGACAGGGTCCAGGCAGGAGGGTAGAAAATGTGGTCCCAAGCTTGAGATGGAGAGAGTCTCACCCAGGCACAGAAAACAGGGGTAGGGATAATACAAGACCCTCTGTCTTCCAGTCCTAGATGGTGGCAAAGCCTGTTCAGCAATTCACTTAAACCATGTTTTGTTTTGTTTTTTGTTTTGTTTTGTTTTGCTACACCACCATGTCTGTCTAAATTTAAAGCTAATAGCTACTCTTTATTGCACATTTTTTATGTGACAGTCAGGTGTAGACACAGTCGCCCTCACAGCCTTTCCGCCTTCCTAAATGGGCTTGGGTAATCTTCCCTCTGCCACACGGCCAGGTGCCTGACTACCTGGTCGATTGGGCCCATCCCCTTTCCCTTGCCCCTGGTGTAGGTGTGGGCATGGGATGCCATCTGGCCAAAGTGTTCTCAGAAATAGTCAGATGAGTTGGGAGGAGCATTCTGGGAAAGGTTCTCAAAATGAGGCACACGAGATACCCCTTTTTCTACCAGATGTTGTTGTGTCTCGGTGTGGGCTTGAGGCCTGGGTCTGTGGCAGCCATTCTTTCACCATGAGGAGATCTATCTGAGAATGCAGCTTACATTCTGAGGACAGCAGAGTAGGAAGAACCTGGAAGCTGTTGAGCTCTGAATTATCCACCCTTGAAGTGCCCTGCCTGAAGCCCTCTTCTTGGGTGAGGTAATACATTCTGGCTGGGCATGGTGGCTCACACCTGGAATCCCAGAACAGTACTTTTTTTTTTTTTTTTTTTTTTTTTTAAGACAGAGTCTCACTCCATTGCCAGGAGCTAGGCTGGAGTGCAGTGGTGCGATCTTGGCTCACTGCAACGTCCGCCTCCCGGGTTCAAGCAATTCTCCTGCCACAGCATCCCGAGTAGCTGGGACTACAGGCGTGCGCCACCATGCCCAGCTAATTTTTGTATTTTTAGTAGAGATGGGATTTCACCATGTTGGCCAGGATGGTCTCGATCTCTTGACCTCATGATCCACCCGCCTCGGTCTCCCAAAGTGCTGTATCCCAGCACTTTGAGAGGCCAAGGTGGGAGAATTGTTTGAGCCCAGGAGTTGGAGACCAGCCTGGGAAACACAGTGAGACCCATTTATATAATTTTAAAAAAAAATTAAACATTAGCCAGATGTGGTGGCACACGCCTGTGGTCCTAGCTACTTGGGAGACTGAGGTGGAAAGTTATCACTTGAGCCTGGAAGGTCGAGGCTGCAGTGAGCTGAGATCGTGTCACTGCGTTCCAGCCTGGGCGACAGAGTGAGACTCTCTCTGCAAAAAAGCACAACACATTCTGTGTGGTTGCAGTTATTTAGGGTAAAGTTTCCACAAAGCTGTAGCAGCCAAGGGCATCTTCACTGGGAGCCAGACACTGTGCTAAGCACTTTACATCAATTATCTTATTTCTGTGCTGCGGCAGCAAAGACAAATTCAGCCTTGATTCCTGCTCTCACAGGGCGGAGTCCTGAGGTAGAGAATATGAGTTAGCAGGTGCGGCGAGCTGAGGGTGAACAATCCTGACCAGGAGGTTTGGGGAAGGCTTGTTAGAGGAGGTGGTGTTTGAGCTGAATCTTAAAGGAAAAGGAGAAGTTGGGTACACAGTGAAGGTGGAGAGGATACTTAGGCCGTGGGACCCACATGAACACATGCACAGCAGCTCATGGTAGCCGAGGGCCTTGAGAACCCTAACGGGAGAGACGATGGGGTGTGCCTGGCCCAGCAGGGTAAGGCAGGCGAGGTACCTAGGGCACTTTTGTCAGCCTGAGAGTCAGCACCTCCTTACATTTTCTGCTGAAACATCTCAACTGGCCCTGGAGGGGATAGGGGCAAGCCCCTCACTACTGTTGCATGTGATCAGCCTTTGAAGGGTTTCCAACATTTTACAAAAGTCACTTTGGCCACAGTGTAAAGGAAGGCTTACTGGGAAGTAGGGTGGAAATGGGGCAGATCAGCAAGGAGGCTTTGGGGGTCATCCAGAAGGAACATGAAGATATTAAGGGAGAGCAGAGAGGTCAGGAAAGGCCAGGAAAGCAAAGGCAGCACCAGGAGTGGCCCAGTGGGCTATAGCGGGCAGCATGGGGCATGGAGGGTGGCGTCCAGTGCTGGCGTCAGGGGACCTCTGCAGGGGTGGCCAGAAGCAGAGCATGGTCCCCAAAGCGGAGCACTGAGACCAGCACTCCCTCTGGTGAGGGGTGAACGTTATGGCCTGGTGTTTAACAATGGCAGCCAAGTGGCTCCAGCTCAGGGCAGTGGGGAGCCATGCGGCCAAGAGACTGAAGGGCTGGGGCAGAGTCCTGGAGGACAGGGCCCAGTCTGCAGTGTCTGTGTTCCCTCCAGCTTTGAAAACTATGGTTTCAGCTGGGCATGGTGACTCATGCCTGTAATCCCAGCACTCTGGGAGGCTGAGGTAAGAGGAGTGCTTGAAACCAACGGTTTGAGACCAGCCTGGGCAACATAGCAAAACCCTATCTCTATAATGGTAAATTATCTTAAATGCAAAAAGAAGGAAAACAGTGGTTTTCACTCATAGTCTTTGATCACTACTTCTTACTTAACACCCCTCCTCCATCTGCTCAGGGACAGGGGGAGGGCGGTTCACCAGACTGGACGCTGCTGGAGGGCAGGCTTCTGGCTCAGAGCAGTGGTTGCTGAGGTGCACCGTGCCCGGCACGGGGGTTAGGCCTTCGATGTTCAGCATTTACTTTACCCTCACAACATCCCCTGAGATGGGGTGTTGTATCTGAAGCTCTTCGGTTCTATTTGTTTAACAAATGTTAATTGAGGACTTTCTATGTGCCAAGCCCTGTTCGAGGCATAGGAGACACAGCACTCACTTAGAAGGCACAATTTCGTGGAACTTTCATTCTATTTACTGTGTGTAGAGAAACATCTCAGACTGACCTAGACAGAAGAGGACACGTGCAAGCTTATGTGACTGAGACAACAAAGGGTACTCTTCAGACACGCTGGGAACCAGGAGCTAAAGGGAAGTCCTCTAGTCTTTTTTCTCTTAGGGTCTCTCAGTTCTGTTTCTTTTTTTTGTTTTGTTTTCTTTTCTTCATTATCAGGCAGGCTATACCTGTGCAGTGACAAAATGGATGCCAGCAGCTCCAAGCTTATGTCAACAAGCTGAAAGACAGCCTTCCTTGCTGAATGGGTCCAGCGAAAACCCCAAACTTAATTCTCATTGGCTGGATTTGGTCACATGGGCATATCCCTGACCACATGACTAAGGCCAGGAGAATGAGAGGTTCTGATTGGCTGGGCCTGAGGCACACAGTATGGCGGCCAGCAAATGGGGTCATCACCAGGAGAACCACAGGGACTGAGAATTGTCGTTTCTCAAGGAGCTATCATGGTCCTGGAGGAAGTGAGAATAGATTTTTTTTTTTTAACAAAAGGGGAAACGGTGGTTTTGAGATATTAAATGACTTGCCCAAGGAAACAACTAATATGAAGATGATGTAGCCAGGATTTGAATTCAAGTCTCTTTGACTCCGGATCCTAAGCTCTGAACCCCTTTCCTTCACCGACCCCTTCCTCCCACAGCCTTGCTGGGGGCGGAGAAGCACTGTGGTAGCAGAGAGAAGGAACTGTATGTAGAGTCAGTTGGTCCTGGATGAAATCCCGGATCTCCCATTGACGGTGTGAACTCTTGGCCTCAGTTTCCACCCTTATGAAATGGGTCTAAGGCACCTACCTCACAGGGTTGTTGGAGGATCACATGAGTCAGAGAATGTAAGATTTCTAGAAGAGTGCCCAGCTTGTGCTTGGTGGAAACTGAATGAATTTTTTAAAAAGTAAATCATATGGGTTAAGTGCGGTGGCTCATGTCTGCAGTCCCAGCGCTCTGGGAGTCCAAGGCGAGTGGATCACGAGGTTAGGAGTTCGAGACCAGCCTGGCCAATATGGTGACACCCCGTGTTTTTAGTCTCTACAAAAATATAAAAATTAGCCAGGCGTCATGGCACGTACCTGTAGTCCTAGCTACTTGGGAGGGTAAGACAGAAGAATCGCTTGAACCTGGGAGGTTGAGGTTGCAGTAAGCCAAGACCACACCACTGCACTCCAGCCTGGGTGACGGAGCGAGACTCCATCTCAATAAATAAATAAATAAGTAAATAAATAAAATGGTAAGAGCTTTAAAACAAGATTCTTTTTAAATGGCTAACAGAATGACATCTCTGAGTTTCCCTGTTCCTTCATGCTCCCTCACTCTTTGATTCTTCCCCAGATCTCCCTCATGCTGGGGTGGGCAGGAAGCGAAGAGCACAGGAAGGAGGGAGTCAGAGGCTGCTGGGAGTTCCTGCTTCTCCAGTCTTGAGACTAAGACCCAGTTTCAGGCCTATCAATCAGTGTCAAGGGAAAGGTAAATCCTGCTCCATCCATAGCCAGAGGTAAACCCCTCACCCCTTGTTCCACACCCCAGGGATGTGTACCACGGGGAAGGAGGAGGCAAGACCTCCAGCCCCTCTCAGGCTTCCTCAGAAGCCTTTGCCACCTGGGGACCCCACCCTGCATCCCCCTCCTAGGGTCTCCCATTTGGGGCCTTGGAGAGAAGAGGCTGTTGGAATGCCTTAGGAGACATGGTATGTGTCCCAGCCAGGGCCATCTTGATAGCAAAACTGACACCATAATCCCAATGCCTAATTGCACGCCTTCTCCCTCTCACCTTCCCAGCACAGTGAGGTTGCTGAGAAGAGAACATGAACACAGAGGCTAAGAGTGAATGGTTTTTGTTGTTGTTGTTTTGGTTTTATTTTGTTTTGAGATGGAAGTCTTGCTTTGTTGCCCAGACTGGTCTTGAGCTCCTGGGCTTGAGCGATCCTCCTGCCTGAGACGCCTGAGTAGCTGGGATTATAAGTGTGCACAGTCATCACTGGCTGAGTGGATGGTTTGGATTCAAACTCTGTTGTTGACAAATACTTTTAGTTGCCTATGTAATACATCTCCCACCACCCAACTCATGCTACCCTCCCGCCACATACATCATCACCACCATCACCACCATCATCAAAGATCACTTCCTTGCAGTGACAGTAAACCCAGCTCCAAGCAATGGACTATGATTGGTGTAAGCCAAGATTAGCAAACTACGGCTTGAGTGCCACGTCTGAATGCCCCCTGTTCTTGTATGGCACATGAGCTAAAATGATTTTTAACATTTTTTTCAAATGGTTGAAAAAATAAAAATAATATTCTGTGACACATGAAAATTATATGATATTCAAGATTTTTAAAATTTCAATGTTTAATTTTTATTTTTTTGTAGAGCTAGGGTATTGCTGTGTTACCTAGGTTAGTCTCAAACGCCTGGCCTCGAGTGAGCCTCCTGGCTTGGCCTCCCAAAGTGCTGGATTACAAGTGTGAGCCACCACACCCTGCTGAAATTCAAGTTTAAGTGTTCATAAATAAAGTTTTACTTAAATACAACCACATACATTTATTTATATATTATCTGTGGCTGTTTTTGTGTGACAAAGGCAGAGCTGAGTAGTTGCAACCCAGACTGTATGACCCACAAAACCTAAAATGTTTTCTGTCTATACCTTTCCAGAAAAAGTCTGCAACCTTTGGTCTAAGCAATCATGATCATCCTGCTGCTTTTTTCCCAGGCTTCCTTGCAATGAGTGGGCACATGTTCCAGTTCTGTACAAAGAGAACTAAGCAGAGGTCTCTGGAGGAGACCTGCGTAAAAGCATTGCTTTTCTAAAAGAAGGGGACAGCATGGCTGGGCCCTGTCCTTCCTACTTCCTGCCTGAAGTGTGGGTATACTCTCCGGAGCCCACCCACGTATCTGCTTTCAGAGCCATCTCCTGCCAAGAAAGAAAAACAGAGGGTCAAGAGTTGTCTGGATAGGCTAGCTGGGGTCCAAGAGATGGGGACGGTCCACCCTGGGCACCTGTCCAGAGGATGGGCTGCTTCTCACCTAGACCAGAGGAACCACTTGTCACCTGGGCTGGACTGAAGAAGGGCTGGTTGTCTTCTCCCAAGAACTTGTTGGATGACTCCTGTCTGCTGGCCCCCACATTGACATCTGGAGGGCTGGAAGATGGACTGTCTCTGCTATGGAATCCTGGTGGCCAGCATTTCGCTGTGTCTTCTGGGTTTCCCTTTGTATCCAGCTCCTCCTATTATAATGGAAAGATAGTTGATAATCAAAATAATCTTGGATGGTTGGGTGGATCGATAAGGGAGGGAGGGATGGATGGATGGATGGATGAATGGACGAATGGAAAATACAGTTTTTAAGAGGCTATCTTTCACACACATGAGCTGACAGCAACCCTGTGAGGTCACAGGCTAGGTGTTATTATGCCCATTTAACAGAGAAGAAAACCGAGGTTCTGTAAAGTTAATTGACTTTCCCAAGGTCACAAGACTTGGAAGAGGTGAAGCTGGGACCCAAATCAACACTGCTTCAAAACCCTGGGCACACTTGCCTGGACATCACCTCCAGTCCATACTAGGCCCAATATATAGGGACATAGGCAAAGAACTTGCCATCATCTCAGCAAATCACAAAAGGAACGTTCATGATACGGGTCTGGAAAGCTGCCAGGAACAGCCTCTCATCCACATCCCCCAGTTCTGCTGTTGGGACCGCCAAGAACACGTCACTTCCTTAACAGGTTCTCAGTACGTATTTGTAGAATGAATGAGCTGCCTTGCATTGGTACAAATTCCTCAACAAAAAGTCATAGGCTACAAAATCCCGGAAAAGCAGGTAAGATTGACATCATGTTTCTTAGCCTTGCAAGAGACTGCAATGTGCATTCTAGTGGCCAAATGAGCCTCCTGACATGGTGTACAAGCCCATGATATTCATCACCACCATCATCAAAGATCAGTTCTCATGCACACTTGCTGCGTGCCACTCACTATTCCAAGCATGCTCTGTGAATGGTCTCATTTAGACTTCACAACCAACCCAGTGATCTGGGTGGTATTGCTATCCTCATTTTATGGTTGAGGAATTTAAGGTTCAGAGAGGTTAAGTAACTTGATCAAAGCCACACAGCCAGAGGTATCAGAGTCAGGTATAAACCCAGGGTTTTTTAATTTGTTTTTGTTTTTGTTTTGTTTTTGCCTCCAATAAGAGAGGAGGTGGCAAGGAAGACTTGTGTGGGATGGCTCTTGGGGGACAAATGCCCCCTCTGTAATCTGTATGGAGGGTGGTCCAGTCTGAGAGCTGACAGGGGAAGATAGAGGTGCTGCCTAGGGAAGCCGGAGTGGGCGGTGACATCTCCTTTGGGCAGGCCTTTCCTTGTCCCGTGCCAGGCTCAGCCCCAGCGTGCTCACCCTGGCTGTTTGTGTGTTTTGGGGGGTGGGGTAGGAGCAGTAGATTAGGAGGGGCCTAATCTAGATTAGGAGTAGATTAGGGCTGGGCTGGCTGGGTTGTGATTCCCATGGAGACGCTGGTGATTCATTGCCCCTTCCAGCCAGTGGGGCCTCTCTCAGGATGTGACTTGTATTAAACAGGTCACAAGATGCCATCCAGGAAAGAGGGAAATGGGGAGGGGAGGGTGGTGTCTTATCCTGAGACTGGGCACCCTGGGCTCCATAAAGTGCCTACCTGAGGCCCATCCCCAGGCCACAGTGAAAAACCTTCCTTTGGCTGGGATGAAGCACACTGGAAAGGATCACTGCTGAAACCTTCTGAAGTCTTTTTCCTGGAGGGTTCCAGGACCTCCATTGCCCTGGCCTAGAGGTGCAGCTACTTTAACCTGGGCAGTGAGTCCTGGTACCCGGAGAATATCTCTTCCAGGACTTCTGAGAGGTATGCATAGACAAGTCAGCCTAAGGAGTTTAGAAGAGCTGGGCTGGAAAAAAAAAAAGAAAAAGCTAAATCAACCTGCACACCATTAATTGGCATGTACTCTAAGTCCAGCAGGGCCCAGTGGCTGACTTGGGACAGGTGCTCAATAAAGGTGTGTTGCCCGATTAAGCAACTGAAAGGGCTCCAGGCCAGAGGAGAAAACAGAGGAGGCACATCCCAGCCTTCAAGGAATTCCAAACCTCACCCACAGTAATAACACAATTCACAGAACAATTAAGTGTTAAATTGCGAGACTCTCCCTAGGTGCTCTAGGAAATTTAAATGGGTGCTGGGACCTTAGGAAGGCTTCCTGGAGGTGGTGGACTCAAGTTGGTTGAGTGGGGAGACTGGAGGTAGATCGGAGTGTGAAGAGAGTTCAAGGGGAACATAGGAATGAGGCAATGGTGTGATCCTCTGGAGTGGGAAGGCTTTTAAAGATCCTGCCTGAGGCCAGTAGGCCTGTACCACAGTTGTAGGGCTTCGTTGTGGAGGTTTACCACGTGCCAGGAACTCAGTAAGGACAGGTATGTCCATTATTGTCCCATTTCATGGGTGAAGAAACTGAAGCTCTAACAGGCTCAGTAAATTACTTGAAGCCACCTGGATGCAAAGGGGAAGAAAAACTCGACCTGCACTCGCTCTTCAACATGTGGGTCATTAGCCGCATGTGCCTATTGGGAGCTTGAAATCTATCCAGTCCCAACTGAGCTGTACTGTATGTGTAAACAACACACCAGATTTCAGACTTAGTAAGAAACAAACAAAACATACACAAAACAGCTAATTTGTAGCTCTTTTTAGTACTCGTTACATGTTGAAATATTTTGTATATATTGGATGAAATAAAATATATTATTAAAATTACAGTTAACCTTTGAACAACACGGTTTGAATTGAGAGGGTCCGTTTATACACAGATTTTCCTCTACCTCTGCTGCCCCTGAGACGACAAGACCAACCCCTCCTTTTCCTCCTCCTCCTCAGCATGTTCAGTATGAAGTCTTCAGAGATGAAGACCTTTATGATGAACCGCTTTCATTTAATGAAGAGTAAATATATTTTCTCTTCCTTACAATTTTCTTAATAACATTTTCGTTTTTAACAGTCAGGCTTCTGGTCAATAGTAGGCTGTTTATAGTCAAGTTTTGGGGGAGTCAAATTATACTTGGATTTTTGATCTCATAAGGGTTGGCACCCCTAACCCCTTCACTGTTCAAGAGTCAACTGTAATTTCATCTGTTTCTTTTTACTTTTAAAATGTAGCTACTAGACATTTTTATTTTATTTATTTATTTTTTCTTTTTTAGAGACAAGGTCATGCCGTGTTTCCCAAGCTGACCTTGAACTCCTGGGCTCAAATGATCCTCTCGCCTCAGCCTCCCTCGTAGCTGTGACTACAAGTGCACGCCACCATGCCTGTCCAGGAAATTTTAAATTACATATGTGGCTTGCATAATGTCTCTACTAGACGTTTTGCAGATGAGAAAATGTCTAGTGGAGACATTATGCAAGCCACATATGTAGCAGTCCAGCCTCACCAGACACCTCTAGAGACTGTGCAGTAGTTCATTAGGGCCACTGCAAGAGAGCACCACAGATTGGGTGGCTTTAACGATGGACATTTACTGTCTTTGGCTGGAAGTCTGAAATCAGAGTGTTGGTTCCTTCTGAGGCTCTGACTTTCCTCTAGTTTCTGGTGGTTTGCTGGCCATATTTTGGGATCTGTGGCTTCTACAGCTGAAAAGAGTTATGAATGTGATGCTTCTCATCACCCCGCTCCGTCTCTGCCTTTGTCCTCACGTGCTGTTCTCCCCAGGGTTGACCCAGTTCAACCCCTGTCCTAGTGTGACTTGGGAGAGCTACAGAGGTTATTTCGGTCTTGGTTTTCTCATCTGCAAAGTAGGAATAAGAAAGAAGGCTTGGCCTGCCTGCCCTGGCAGGTGCCAGTAAGGAGCGATCTAAGAAGGCAGCTGGGCCCTGGGGTGCAGGGAGGGCTGAGGTGGTCAGTTACACCCATCATATTGGATTAGGGACCCAAGGTACTCAACTAGTGACATCTACAAAGACCCTATTTCCAAATAAGGTCATATTCTGAGGTACTAGGGGTTGGGGCTTCAACATATGAATTTGAGGGTCACACAATGCAACCCATAACAGATGAGGAACTCGCCCCGTCTCCAGGAACCCATTCCATATTTGATTCACCCTGAATGATCCTCCTCTTGTGCCAGCCCAGAGATCCACCAAGGAGCCTCCTTAAAATCTCTTGCAAATGCCCAGCTCCGCTCTGGGAGGTGGTGAAAGGGACCAGGGACACCCACACTTCTTTCCTTGGAGCCCAGGTGTGACTGGCCCCACCCTGGGTGAGACGTATCTGTTAACGATAACCACCTGGAGAGCAGGAAGGAGAAAACTGATAAGGGAGAGAAGGTTAAAAATAACCCATGAGCTGCTCACATGACCTTTGCCCTTTGCAACTTTGATTTACAAGCAGCACAACCAGGAGATCACCTGGGTCTATGCTGGCTGTAAAACCTCATGGTTGACGCAGCTTTCTACTCAGTGGCCTGGGAATTTCCAGTCCTGAGGTGTGACCGAAACACAGTGGTCAGGCAGTTGTTCTTCTTTCTTTTTTCCCTAGCAGCCCTTCAACACCTTCCTAAGAGTGGGAGGGGTTCTGGTGAGGGCTCTGACTTATCCCTCTTTGTCCCCTAAGAGGAGGGAGTTGGCTTAGGAGGACTGCACTGTCCTTCAGAGCAGCTGGTAAGCTGGGTCACCCAGTTCAACCCCTGTCCTAGTGGGACTTGGGAGAGCTACAGAGTTTATTTCGGCCTCAGTTTTCTCATCTGCAAAATAGAAATAAGAAAGAAGGCTTGGCCTGCCTGCCCTGCCAGGTGCCAGTAAGGAGCGATCTAAGAAGGCAGTTGGGCCCTGGGGCGCAGGGAGGGCTGAGGTGGTCACCAAGCCCGCCTGCACCTCGGTGGCCCTTCCACATTGCACACACATGAAGTCCGTTCTGGGCCAGGTCTTCTGTGTTTTGGGTTCCTTGCTGTCCAGGATGTGGTTCCCAGCACAGCTGCATTAGCATCCCCTGGGAGCCTGTCAAAAATGCAGATTCTCAGGCCCCACCCCAACCTGCTGAACCAGAATCTGCATTTTTAAACAAGATCCCCAAGAGATGAGTGTGCTCATTAACCTTTGAAAAGCATCACTTTAGTGGATGTTGTTTTGCCTGCCTTGGGCCCATTCCCCATTCCTCTGGCGGGGAGAACCATGGGCCCCAACTCTGGCCATATGTACTTTAGTGGAGCTAATCCACTCTGCAGACCCCAGAGGACACACGAAAGCTAGTCCCGGCCAATCCGAATCAACACTGGAACTGCGGCTGGGTACAAGGAGCTCTCTTTACATGGCTGCTGTTCAGCTGGAGGGTGGAGTCTGGAGATGGAAGTCACCATCTTGGTCACCAC
>PVKP010017919.1:0-45178 GCA_004027715.1 Plecturocebus donacophilus | reverse complement strand
GCTCTCTTTAAGTCTGTTATTGGTGTATAGGAATGCTTGTGATTTTTGCACATTGATTTTGTATCCTGAGACTTTGCTGAAGTTGCTTATCAGTTTCAGGAGATTTTGGGCTGAGACGATGGGGTCTTCTAGATATACAATCATGTCGTCTGCAAATAGAGACAATTTTACTTCCTCCTTTCCTATTTGAATACCCTTTTATTTTGTTTTCGCCAGAGATTACAATGCTATCTTCTCTTTGGCTGCTAGAATAGGGGCCACTTATTCAGATTTCAGAAATGATCAGTTAAACTGGTACTGTTTCACAGCTTTAATAGATTCAATTTAATTCTGGATAACATAGTTTTCAACCTCTCACACTACTGCTATCATATTACTGACCTCTATATTCTCAGCAGCATTTGAACTGAAAAAGAGTTGTGACTCAGTTTTAGATAGATTTGATTAACCTTTGGATTCAATCCCACCAGGGTTCCAGAATTCAAATATCATTAGGGTCCCTAATGTTTTCTGCTTTCTAGCACCTTCTTTACTGCTGACTTCTCAGTAAAATTTTGTAGATAAAACAGAATTATTAAGCTGAGTGATATATTTTTTGTATTTAGGGATCACCTAGATTTCTGTCTATTTTGCCATATAACCTTAAATCTAAAAGTTCAATGTATTTTACTTTCCCTTGCAATGGTATCTATTGTAGGTCTTCTTTCTTATCTGTTAAAATCCAAACCAGGTAGTTGACTTCATGCATGAAAGTTGATATAGCTATACGCTGAACTTTGAAGGGTTCTTCCTTCTCTGGATGTCAGTTCACCAACATTTCCTTGAGTCCACAGCTCTTTGATAACCCAATAAAAAGTATGATGTTAATTTTACCTTTATTTTCTTATTTGTTAACCTGAAGTTCATGAAAGTGTTGTTCACTTGCATAATTAGGTTAAATTGTGGTTAAGCTGCAGCCAAGAGACACTCTTATCCATATCCATTGTTGGGTTTATATTAACTGGTAAAATATGACTCCTAAAAATTATTAATATAAATTAGAAACTTCTTTAGTGTTCATAACTTTTGACTGATTTTTTTCATCATAAGTACTTGAAAAATAATCATAATTATGGGTAATTATGTCCCAACTGGTAATCACAGTATTTATAAGAAAAAATTGGAAATCCTCCAAATCTTCAACACAAGAGGAATAACTAAATTATGGAGAATTCAAATAATAAAATATTACTCTATAATTAAATTTTTTTGAGTTTTTAATAATTTGGTAAATTATTATGATATGCTAATATAGTTGAATGCATAAATGCAAAGATAGAAATCTCTGTATTTAGTTTAAGGCCAATTATGTAAAAGTACATATTCACAGAGTATATATCAAAATACTCTCTCTAGTATTCATTACATCTTTCTGTAATTTACGTATTTTTACTATGACAACTGTAAGAAAAAGTGTTAGAAGAACTGCCTAGAAACAAAGGTAAGAATGGGTAGATGATTAGTTTGGGAAGGAATTGGCATGAAAACTGAGGAAGAAGGGAATTGAACAAAATAACAGATACTTGAAAAGCTAATATAATTAAAGATATAGTAATGTTGAGCTTATTAGTAAGTAACGACTGAGTTAATATTACCTATATACTAGGCCAGAGCAAGAGCACAGGAACTTGTACATTGATCACATAGCTTGTGCAAGGAAACAAACACAAGAAAAACAAATAGCAAATGGTTCTTTCAGGTCTCACCTTGCTTGAATTTCACCTGGTTGTATATTGTAACCTCATATTATATCATGGGCAAGTGAATGGGATATTGAGGGGTATACCAGGCTTCTCCCAGACTTTGTGGTTTTTAGTTCCATTCAACAGCTTATTTAATTCTTTCAGAATATTGTATTGCACAATACAGATAGAGTTGCATAATAGACTGTTTTAAAGGAGTGGAAATCTAATTATTCTATTATAATATGTTACAGTAATTGTATTTCTTCAATTAATAATATTATAAATAATATAATGACATAATAGACAAAGAGGCAATTACAATTTAATAGTGATTAAATTGTGAAGACTGGAGCTTTGCCTTGGTTTTGTCATCTGAAAAACGAGAGTAAGAGTGATTGCCTTTTAAAGTTAAAGTGATGATTAAATGACATGTAATAAGATGTATGTTGATATTAATAATTCTATTTTTATATATCAATTATGGTTTTCTCTTTTCTTTGCACCAAGGATGGGGGCAGATTCCTGGGAACAAAAAATAGGAACACTGAACTGTATGTCGGCATCTCTGTGTCACTGATATAACAAAGTCTTAAAAGGGAACATCAGTTTCTACTTCCTCAGCTCCCTAAACCATGTTTGTCACTAGTTTTCCTCTTCATGGTGAGATTTTCCAGGATGTACTAATAGCATACAACCTGGGTTTGGATATTAAACATAGCAGCACATATACATGCACCTAGAGCTGATGTAAAACATCCTCATTTACACATACCAATCCAAAGAAACATTTAATGCAAAAATTGTAGGTGGAAAAGATAATTTTTTTTTTTAAGAATTAAAAACCACAAATGCAGCTCATATGTCAGTCATCAGCCTCCCAAATTACATTTTCTTTTGATGGTTTATTCATATTTTTTGTCTCGTTGCAAAACTTCTGGCCAATCTATTGTAGAAGAGTAGTAAAACTACTAAGTCATTTTTCCCCCCTGTTGGTCCAGTTAGAATAAACTTTTTGTTTTGATTAAAAATATTTTTTGGATCTAAATTATACAACTTCTATTATTTGCAAATAAGGTATGTTATAAAATGGGAAAAACAATTTTAGATATGGAATTTAATCAGTCTACTAAAAATATTCAGTACCTTCTGTTTGTCAAGGTCTGCACTTGATAATGTGAACAATACAGTTAAATTATAGGACATGAGTTCTTCCAAGAAGCTGACAGGATTCAGCCCACAGATGTCAGTAAGTCTGCAGTATCGATGTAAGTAGTTTTGGTCATTTATAAAACTGAGACTCAATTGAAAATGTATCATTTTAATTCAGGTGTACCACAGGGCAAACTTAACTAAATAAATAGGCTCTCCTCTGCCATAGATACTGGCCTTTTCACACTTCCAGGCAAAAGACACCAGGACATCCCATGAGCTGAGTTTGGGTTCCTGGAAAGGGAAGAGAAACATCTTTGTTTGTTTGTTTTGAGATGAAATTTTGTTCTTGTTGCCCAGGCTGAAGTGCAATGGTATCATCTCGGCTCACTGCAACCTCCACCTCCTGGGTTCAAGCGATTCTTGTGCCTCAGCCTTCTGAGTAGCTGGGATTACAGGCATGTGCCATCACACCCAGATAATTTTTGTATTTTTAGTAGAGATGGGGTTTCACCATGTTGGCCAGCCTGGTCTTGAACTCCTGACCTCAGGTGATCCACCTGCCTCAGCCTCCCAAAGTGCTGGGATTGCAGGCATGAACCACCACACCCAGCCGAGAAACATCTTGACACATTAGATAAAGAGAGAGAGAAGTAGGTAGACAGAAGGATAATGGGGTATCTATTAGGAAGGACAGTCTGAGACAAGCACTGATGATTTTGCATGTATGGATGAAAAATACCCATGAATCCAGGTAGAGAAATACAATGCCATCTTAAACTGTCTGTGTAAAGCATATGATAGACATGCAGGTAATCCAAATGGAAATGTCTAGTGTCAAGCACATACTAAATTCAATAATAAATGAAGGAAAGTTTGAAAAGTTGTGAAAAAATATTTGCCACAAATACTTATCACTCAAGAAGTAGAAGTCATCTGAAATAAGAATATACGAGTACCATGTGGCAAGTAATGATGTAGGGAATAAAAATTGACATCTATTAAATGTTTTGATATGCCAAGAATTGTCTCATGTAACTCTCATAACAATCTAGTGAGTAGGTACTAGTATTCACATTCTATAGTTTAGGAAGCTGAGACCAGTAAATAATAAACCTGGAGTGTGTGCCAAGATCTGGCAGACTTCAGAGCTCATGCTTTTTACTGTGAGCCTCTACTTTATTACAACAAGTTGAGGTCTGACTGCTTTCATCATATATTGCTTTTCATACTATTGAGTATGATAATGTTTTAATACTGTAGTTTGGAACTTAAAATGGAAATTTCATATTTCAACCAGGGTTTACTTTCACACCACAAGGGACTCAATTAAATGTACTGGGAAAATGAATCAATCATATGTGTATTTTGCTAGATTCTTCCCAAGTAACAGGGTCTCTCTCAGAGGTCAGGTATTCACCGAGGATTAGCAAGTAATTCCGATGAAAGTTGCCTATTGAACATAATGTCAAACTACCTCTTCTCCCACAAGACTAGTGAAACTCAGGCCTGTGACCCAGTGGGAGTGCCAAAGCAATGGATTTCCAGGATTACAGTCATCCACCAGACATAATGCGGTTGCCTTTGCTCATCAAGAACACTGAAATATCTGTCCTCAGATGGGATGCTTTTATATTTGTATATACATGCTTCCTAATTTCAGGGGCATCTTTGAAAACATGATTTGTGATAAAAAAATAATTTCACAAAGCTTTCCTATTGTTGACAAAGTTCCAAATAGCCTTCTTCCCTTCCAGTGAGCTCTCCATACTGTCCTTAGCTATTTTTGAAAGCACAGTTCTGATCTTGGAGCTCCTCTGCTGAAATAGCCTAAATGGCTGTTAACTCAGATTGGTTGTGAAGGTCTTTTACAATATACGTCTACACTGTTTTTCAAACTTTGTCCTCAATAACACCTTCTTGTCTTTGCCCCAAACTGTGCCCTTTCCCAAACATTCTTACACTTTCAGATCTCAGAGCCTCTGCCCCTGCCATGCCTTTGCTAGGGTGTCTTCTCCACTCCCATTTCCCACCCACCCAGTATTCCTGCTTATTGTTCAGGAAGTTACATTTTACATTTTCTACGAATTCTTGTTATCCTTGAGTCGTCCAATCAGAATTGCTTTCTGTTCCCTTTGAGCCCCATGGCTTGGTGCATAAGCCTTCAATATTTATCATAATTTAACATGTGATAATTGCCTATATTCCTATTTCTCCACTAGATTATGAGCTTCTTATGTAAAAAACAACAACAAAGCTTTATTCATGTTGATGTCTTGTTGCCTAGTCCAGCACATTTAGTGAACAAAGTTCAATCATTTGTTGATGTTAATCAGCTGGTGATGACTGATTCACAAGATTCTTGAAGTCTAAAGAATAGAAGTTCTGAGATTAAATCTGATTTCCAGCTAGTCTTATTTTAATGGAATTCCCCCTTTTTTAGATGAGTAAACAATGTAGAACTCTCATATTGTTTAGTTTAAGAATGCCTCTTTCACTTTCCAATTAATTTTTCCAGTGAACATTAGCAGCTTGTTTGTAACTTACAGAAAAGACTGGAGGGTCAAAGAAATGTGCCAAATGCAATATTTTACTGTGAGGAACACTGGCTTAAATAAAGAGAAGATAAACATACTTAACAGACATCCCAGTGTTTAGACCAGTTAAGGAAAAAATTAATGAAGAGGCCAGGAGCCAGCTTGATGACTCATGAATATTTAACATGAATTTCATTAAGTCTAACAACATTGAGAAATGCCATCATACTTACAAAAGTACCTTTGGAAATGGTCTATGATAACCAAATGCCAACTACTGGATAGCCCTTCAATGTAAATTGTGTGTTTGAACATTAATTTATACTTTACCAGAATTAGGTATCACTGATACAGCCAAGTAAGAGACGTGATAAATACAATATTGTCCTTAGTTTAAAAAGCCATTTTGCCAGGTTTGAATTGGTGAAAATAGACAAACATGGAACAGTATTTTGGGAATAATAGTGTGGTTGTGGTAATAGCAGCAAAGAACAATTTGCGATCTGGAGATATGCCCCTAACTTTAGGGATTGGGCAATAGGAAAAGATGAGGGAGAAACATATTTTTAACCCAGTTTTCATTGCACAAAATGTTGCACAAATCAATGGCTTGTTTCCTTTTCTCCTTGCTTCCTGTGGCTGGACATTCAGTGGTGATTGAAGTAGGGTATGATACATCATTTGCAGTTTTCATATTCATGACCTCTAAATTGATTTCCCCTATTTTTCATTTCCTATATTTCCATCTTGATTTCAAAACCCTCCATCTTGGCTGGGCGCAGTGGCTCATGCTTGTAATCCCAGCACTTTGGGAGGCTGAGGCAGGCAGATCGCTTAAGGTCGGGAGTTCAAGACTAGCCTGTCCAGCATGGTGAAACCCTGTCTCTAGTAAAAATAGAAAAATTATCCAGGCATTGTGGCAGGCATCTGTAATCCCAGCTACTCAGGAAGCTGAGGCAGGAGAATCGCTTGAACCCAGGAGATGGAGGTTGCAATGAGCCGAGATCATGCCAGCCTGGGCAATAGAACGAGACTCCATCTCAAAATAAAAACAACCTCCATCTCAGTCACACTAAGATTTCTGAGCCACAACCACTTCAAGCCTTCATTCTGCTGTATCTTACATATCTAACATCAATCTAACATCAGCATGACAAAGTGTTGGAAGGGCGATGTGACTGTAACAGTTGTCACCCCACCCATCAGACATTATATTTGGCTGATCCTTCAGGTGACCCCTTCTTCATTCATTCTTTGACATGCTTCCTTTCACACCAGATGATTGATGGAGGAGAATGATAACACCCAGAGAGGAAGGCCAGGTTTTGGTAGTGAGTATGAGAAATGAGGGAAATATAGTGAGTGAGAAAGGGAAGTTAGGAAATGAAGGATTGGTACCCCAGTTGCATTTTTATGTCTTCCTGGTTTAAGGATTACCCTCAAGAAATTTTGTATATTTTTTGTTCTTTCTTATGTTCAGATCCAAATATTGAATTCCACTCTTCTAATAACTATCTATATTGAATCAATCACAGGTTTTACATGTTTCACTTAATAGTATATAAAGCTGAAGGTCTTTAAGTTTCAAAGTACTTTAAAGAATTGTATTAAACAGGAATAGTTTGAAATCTTTTCTTCTATACATAGAAAACCTCATACTTTTACCCAAAAGCTCCATGATATGATGCACAGCCTCAGAAAAGTTTCAGAATACAAAATCAATGTCTAAAAATCAGTAGCATTCCTATACACCAACAGTATCCAAGCTGAGAGCCAAATGAAGAATTCAATTCCATTCACAATAGCCAAAAAGAATAGAATACGTAGGAATACAGCTAACCAGGGAGGTGAAAGAGCTCTACAATAAGAATTACAAAACACTGCTCAAAAAATCAGAGATGACACAAACAAATGGAAAAACATTCCATGCTCCTCTATAGGAAAAATAAATACCATGAAAATGGTCATACTTCCCAAAGCAATTTACAGATTTAATGCTATTACTATCAAACTACCAACATTCTTCACAGAATTGTAAAGAACTATTTTTTTTAAAAAATTATTTTAAAAGCTATTTTTAAAAGCTTTGTTTTTACATTTTATTTTTCTTTATGTTCTGGGATACATGTGGAGAATGTGTGCCAGGGTGGTTTGCTGCACCTATTGACTGGTCTTCTAGGTTCCCTCCTCACACCCCCTGCCCCCCAACAGGCTCTGGTATGTGTTGTTCCTCTCCCTGTGTCTGTGTGTTCTTGTCCAACTCCCACTTACAAGTGAGAGCATACAGTGTTTGGTTTTCTTTTCCTGTATTAGTTTGCTGAAAATGATGGCTTCCAGCTTCTTCCATGTCCCTGCAAAGAACATAATCTCATTCCTTTTTATGCTTGCATACTATTCCATACTGTCTATGTACCACATTTTCTTTATCCAGCCTGTCATTGATGGGCATTTGGGTGGTTCCATGACTTTGCTATTGTAAATGGTGCTGCAGTAAACATACCTGTGCATGTGTCTTTATAGTAGAAAGATTTGTATTCCTTTGGGTAAATACCCAGTAATGGGATTGATGGGTCAAATGATATTCTGGTTCTAGATCCTTGAGAAATTGCCATACTGTCTTTCACAATGGTTGAATGAAATTGCACTCCCACCAGCAGTGTAAAAGCATTCCTATTTCTCCACATCCTCTCCAGCATCTATTGTTTCTGGACTTTTTAATAATCACCATTCCGACTAGGGTGAGATGGTATCTCATTGTGGTTTTGATTTGCATTTGTCCAATGATCATTAATGTTGAGCTTTTTTTCATGTTTGTTGGCCACAAAAATTTCTTCTTTTGAGAAGTGTCTGTTCATATTCTTTGCTCACTTTTTGATGAAATTGTTTGTTTTTTTCTTGTAAACTGTAAGTTCCTTGTAAATTCTGGATATTAGACGTTTGTCAGATGGGTAGATTGCAAAAATTTTCTCCCATTCTGTAGGCTGCCTGTTCCCTCTGATGATAGTTTCTTTTGCTGTGCAGAAACTCTTTAATTAAATACCATTTATAAATTTTGTTTTTTTGTTGCAATTGTTTTTGGCATTTTTGTCATGAAGTCTTTGCCCATGCCTATGTCCTGAATGGCATTGTGTAGGTTTTCATCTAGGGTTTTTATGGTTTTGGGTTTTGCATTTAAGCCTTGAATTCATCTTGAGTTACTTTTTGTATAAAGTATAAGGAAGGCGTCCAGTTTCAGTTTTCTGCATATGGCTAGCCAGTTTTTCCAGCCCCTTTTATTTGAATAGGAGATCCTTTTTTCATTGTTTGTTTTTTGTCAGGTTTTTCAGAGATCACATGGTTGTAGATGTGTGGTATTATTTCTGAGGTCTCTGTTCTATTCAGCTGGTCTAGCGATCTGTTTTGGTACCAGTACCATGGTGTTTTGGTCACTGTAGCCTTGCAGTATAGGTAGAAAGATGCCTCCAGCTTTGCTCTTTTTTCTCAGGATTCTCTTGGCTATATGGGGTCTTCTTTGATTCCATGTGCAGCTTATAGTAGATTTTTCTAATTCTGTGAAAAAATTCAATATTAGCTTGATGGGGATAGCACTGAATCCGTAAATTACTTTAAGCAGCATGGCCATTTTCACAATGTTGATTCTTCCTATCCATGAGGATGGAACGTTTTTCCATTTGTTTGTGTCCTCTCTTATTTCCCTGAGCAGTGGTTTGTAGTTCTTCTTGAAGAGTTCCTTCACATTCCTTGTTAGCTGTATTTCTAAGTATTTTACTCTCTTTGTAGCAACTGTGGATGGGAGTTCATTCATGATTTGGCTCTCTGCTTGTCTAATTTTATTCTTTGTAGCAGTTGTGAATGGGAGTTCATTCATGATTTGGTCTCTGCTTGTCTACTGTTAGTTCCAAGGAATGCTTATGATTTTTGCACATCGATTGTACCCTGAGACTTTGCTGAAGTTGCTTATCAGTTTAAGGAGTTTTGGGACTGAGATGATGGGTTTTCTAAATATAGAATCATGTTGTCTGCATACAGAGGCAATTTGACTTCCTCTCTTTTTACCTGAATACACTTTATTTCTTTCTCTTGCCTGATTGCCCTGGCCAGAACTTCCAACACTATGTTGAACAGGAATGCTGAGAGAGGGCATCCTTGTCTTGTGCTGGTTTTCAAAGGGAATGCTTCCAGCTTTTGCCCATTCAATATGATACTGGCTGTGGGTTTGTCATAAATTGCTCTTGTTATTTTGAGATATATATTGTACTAAAGTACTATATACTAAAGTACAATATATATGTATGTCAGAGCTAAACATTGAGTACACATGGACACAAGGGAACAACAGAACCCAAAACCTACTTCAGGTTGGAGGAGGGTGAGGATCAAAACACTATGATCAGGCACTATGCTTATTACCTGGTAGCAAAATAATCTATACACCAAACCCTAGTGAGACACAATTTGCCTATATGATAAACTTTAACCTGTACTCCTGAACATAAAACAAACGTTTAAAAAAAGAATTGTATTAACAAAGATTACTTAAGATATTGTGGAAATGCTAATAATGATGAAAAGAAGAAGAAAGCTGTTTTTCTGTACAATACCAAGGGTGACCAAGTGATAGTGGACAACAGGAGAGACATGAGAATCTCTTCTGGCCATTCAGTATTTACAAGCAAGATACTTTCTTGGTGTCTCTCTTCTAATTATGATGATAATGATTGTATTGCTTAAACTCTCCCGTTGAAAGTAAAATAAAGCCAAACTAACTTACATGGAAAAGGAAACTGTTGGAAGTACATACAGCATCCCAACTAGGGTTCTGCCTGGCATACTGTGGAAAACCAGGAAGTCCTCTAAATCATTCTCAGCCCTGCTCCTTACTACATATCTGCTTCAATCCTCCTGTCTGTTTCTCAGTCTCAGTGCTATAAAGTGTCTTCTGTTCATGGATCTAAAGTTTTAGGTGTTAGTTTTAGTTACCCTGAAGGAAGTTCGTCTCTCTCTCTCTCTGTCTGTCTGTGTCTGCCTCCTCTTCTTTATTCTCTCATTTCCTTTCCTTTATTCTTTCCTTTCCTTTTTTCCTTCTCTCCCCTTTCCTTTACTCTACAGTTCCCAGATTTACTAAGGAAGGGACCAAGTGACCAAACTTATCAAAACAGGTCTTGATATATTATTTCTTAAAATTTTCAAGGAAAAGCAGCTATTTTCTAAAATTAAAATGCATTTTAGGAAGTAGCTACTTTATCTGAATTATAAACTCTCTATCAATTTGTGCCCTGATTTTACATATTAATGACTTCCATGTACCCTAGTGTGTTCCCTACCAAACAGTGTAGCTGGCATTTTGAGATACTCATCTGGGAAAAGCAATTTGGAATCTGAATGGAAGTGTCTTAGAAAGAGCCAGAAGAAACTTCTTTTGTGGACAGTATTGTTACTTACATCTTTGGAAGCAGCAATATGACTTTTTGACAGGAGTTTCTCTGCCTTAAGAGCATGTTACTGCTATCCTTAGAGGCAGTGGATGAGTTAAGCCCCTTTGAACAATTGCTTCACTTTCATAATTACAAAGTAATTTATTTAATACTAATTAAGTAGGCTTGTTTCTTTATACATGTATTGCAGGTAAGTTTTTGCCATAGTACTTTCTCTTAATTTGAAATAAGATTTTGAAATTAAATACTCTTCTCTTGAAAATGAACCCTAATTTCAAAACAGAGTGAGTGACTGTGAATTTTCATTGTGACTTCATCTAGCCTTTAAAAAAAAAATAAGCATAGCATTAAAAATGAAAGAAAAAATCTGTCCCATCAGGCTCAATGATACCTGTAATTTAAATTGTGTTTAAAAGTATTTTCTTCAGGGAAACACCTTATCCCACAAACTCACAAATTGCTAAATATTATTAGTGGTAGGTAAATGTAATATATATTATTTCTTGGAGTGTGGTGGTCCTTTTGTTTTTGTTTTTTGAGATGCAGTCTCACTCTGTTACCCAGGCTGGCACGATCTCAGCTCACTGTGACCTCTGCCTCCCAGGTTCAAGCAATTCTCCCTCAGCCTCCTGAGTAGCTGGGATTACAGGTGCCGCCACCACACCTGACTAAGTTTTGTATTTTTAGGAAGAAAATAGACAAAACAAGGCAGGGGGGAAAATATCTGTGTAGGTTTTAGGCTGAGGAGTCTGCCTTAGAGTCTGTTCCAAGTTGACATATTGGGGACTGAGATTACTTGATTAAAGTAGAGATGGAGTTTCACCCTGTTGGTCAGGCTGGTCTTGAACTCCTAACTTCATGATCCACCAGCCTTAGCCTCCCAAAGTGCTGGGATTACAGGCATGAGCCACTGCACCCAGCCAGTTGTCCATTTTTTAATTAGAAAAAAACAGCTAGGGAATAAAGCAGTTGACTTGTATTTCCTCTGTTTTGCCTGAATATTGTAGGAACTCTAACACAAGGATTAGTGTTCAAGTTCCTTGCTTAAGGGGACCCTTTCCAATGACAGGCAGCCCAGTTCAGTGTTAATTCACAGGCTCCGGCATGTGTCTTTGCCTCTGAGCTGAGTGTCAGAGCACTAGCACCCTGAGCTAAGGTGACCACATATATATATTAGCAAGAGACACTGCAGTGTTTTAACTAATTCTGACTCAGGTAATGACTTACTACTTGACAAGGAGATTCTTGAAATATTTCCTCTTCCATCTATATACTGGTACTGTTTTATGTGATTTCTTCCTAAGCACTTTGCTGACTTAATAGGAAGATGTCAAGTTGATAGTGATGTCATTCCTACCTGTGATAACTGCCCTTAGGAAGAAAATAGACAAAGCAAGGCAAGGGGAAGAAAATCTTTGTAAGTTTTAGGCTGAGGAGTCTGCCTTAGAGTCCGTTCCAAGCTGACATAGTGGGGACTGAGATTACTTGATTAAATAGAACTTGAAAGTCATATTTCATTCCAAAGGTGTATATACCTCATTCACAGCTCATTGTGTAACTTGTCTCATGAAAAATGACTTTAATTTCTACTCAAACCTGGATAGCATCTCCATTTTTCAAGGAAGGGAGCTCTAACAGAGACTGATGTCATAGATATGCAGAAGCAGCAAAGCCAAGGTCAACAATTCATATTTTCTAATGCTCATTGGGTATCTAGTATTTTACCATGAGCTCTATGGCTTTCATACAAAGAGAAAAGGCTATTTATGCCTTGCAAAGATATGAAGAGCTGTTCCACTTATACTTCACATGCGATACTGGGACACATCATCAGTCGGTACACCAGATGTCATCTGATTTAGCTGCATATGATTGAGAAAGATTCAGCCTAAACAAAAGTCAGACATCTTAGTAGGTGTTTAGCAACTTTTTGACTTATTAGAACCTCTTTTTAAACTAAATAAATATTCTTCTGAAAATTGGAATTTTATTTGTAGTTAACCCCTTCATTTTTAAATGACATACTCCTCCTCCAAAATTTATATTTCACATGCATATATGAAGTGCTTATTATGTGATAGGTATAATGCTGAATAAACATAGTCTTTGCTTTTAGGAGGTTTGCAGACAAAAATATGAGCTGAATGTGCTAAATTTCCATGTTAGAAATCACAACAGCATCTACATATAGTATAAAATACAGGTTATAGATGTGTAAGGATTTTTAATCTGTCTAGAAAAGGTGATTGATACACATACTGTTGGCAGATCTCTTCCTGAACTGTTCCCTACACCTCTACTTCTACAAACAGAATTTATCCTCTACAGGACAAATGGCTAATGCCAAGAAGCCTCTACAGGACAAATTCTGTAGCCAAGTGATACAGAACCACTAGCCTAAGCTTCCTCCTTTCTCCCAGGAAGGGCAACTCAGCCTCCTTTTCAGAGACAATATAGTAGGGTATTTGTAAAAGCAGACTTCAGATCCAACTTCTGGCTCTGTTACCAGCTGTGTGATCTTGGGCAAGTTACTTAACATCTCTGTGCCTCCATTCATTTCTTTAAAGTAGAGTTGATGATAGTATCTATGCCATGGGGTTGTTGTGAGAATTAATGCATATACAACACTTAGAAATGATGATTAATTATTACTATTGTTACTACTATTTTTATTACTACTACTGCTCTTCAGTGCTGTCAAAGTAGGTACTGCATGCTGCCTAGTTTGAGTCCAACACTGACTGTGAAACACAGCTTTTCAGTCAATCATGCATGAGGGTGTGTCAAGATTAGCTGAAGCTGATTAAAACTTCCATTTAGAAAGCATTCCATACTGTGGTTCCTTTGGCGTGGATATGGATGACTCAGGCCTGTTCATTGTTTGCTGAGTGGATACACTCATTCTTGTTTAGTGCTTTATTGATCGGGACTGTGTGTAGGCACTCTGCTCAGGAGGCCTTCTTGGATGGTGTCTAGTAGTATTGAAGTCTGATTGCCAAGGAGACTCTGTGGGCCGTTTCTTTTCTTTTCTTTGTAGGAGCTGCCTAATAGCACCAGGCCATTGATCCATTTACTGTATTTGGCCCCCTGGCAATGGCTAATGCTAAGAAGCTCATGTAATGAAGTATTCTGCTTAGAGCGTTGGGAGAAAAAAATATATTTTCCTTGACTGAGGGAGGCAGGGAGCAGGGGGAAGCTTTCAGACATCTCTTTGGCACATTTATGGTAAGATCTATACGTGTGTCATAATCTATCATTTACATTTCCTTTAGCTTCAAGTATTGTGCCCCTAAATATGTTGTTATCTTTTTAGAGAATTTTAAATGCATCCTCAAAGGACTGTATGGAAGGTAATAAGAAAATGTGCTTCATTTCTGCTAAACTGAGAGCAATAGAATAGAACCATATTTTAGATTAGAGATAAGAATACTTTTTGGTCCTTAGGTAGAAATGTCACTCAAAGTAGATGCAGAGTCTCCTTTCTGACCCCATTATCTATAGGGAAAAGATTTTCTATTGTTATTTTAAGTTAAAATACGGGGTAATGTAGAAAGCATGGCTTTTGCTTTTGGTAACCTGAAGTTCAAATGATAGCTCTAGCACTCACTGCCTTATGGCCTTGAATAAGTCTCAAAATGTTTGACTCATCTGTATAAACAGGATAATAAGAGCTCCCTGTATTGGCTTGTGTGAGAAATAAACATAAAACAAGTAAAGCATAGTGGGCACAGGCATCCCATGAATGCTAGTTTCTGTCTGCTGGAAAAATCTTGGTTGGCACACAGGCAGGAAGATTAGTCTGTAGTCTGAGTTCTCAAATAAAACACGTGATAAGACCTCCTTTCAGCCTCAGTAGCAAAAACGATTTGCGGGGTGTTTACTTCTCTGGAGGACACCACACCAGGAAGTCTATTGCTTGGGTGATGGTTCTGCCAAAAGAAAGGCTTACCCATGGGCTGATGAATGGGTTCTCGTCATGTCTTGATTTTCCATTTCTTCTTAAGATCTTTAAGTGAATGTAAGTGATAAAAAGCCATAATTCTATAGCAAATCTTTATATTAATTTTCATAAATACTCTCTGCTCTTTACTGGGGGAGGTTTATTTCATGCCTCTGATAGTAGGCATCACTGTGTGCCTTCCCCTGAGCAAGAGACCTGTGAGAAAAGTGCCATATGTCATTTCTAGGAAGAAGCTGTAAAAGCAGATTAATCTCATCTTCAGTCCTCCTCCATGAGACCCATGATGTTTCAGGTCATGGCTGCCCAGTAGCTTGGGTCACATGAAGGGTTAGCTGCAACAGTGCCATAGCCAACATAATGGAGATGTAGCATGAATGAGAAATGAACCTTTGTTGTGGGGAGCCACTGGGATGTTGAGGTTGTTTGCCACTACAGTATATGTGACCCATTCCTATCCCTGGAGTCCCAAAGCCAGATTTGTCCTGTGCTCTGCTACATGGGTCAACTTGAATGGATAAGAATTTCTTCAACCTGGCCTTTTTTGAAGGCCCAGACTCCACCTTCTAGAGTTTGAGAGAGTGTTGGGTTTCTAACAGCCCAGTGCTATTTTTAACTTTAAAACTAAATCTCTACATAAATTATGTGATAAGGTCTTCATCCATTTGAAAATGTACATGATATAAGATCTACTTGGAAGATGCTGGCTGTTGATATTGAATCACTTCAATTCTGTGGTCCCTCTGGCATAATGGGGGGTTTGCATGTTATTTGAATGTCACACTGGGCTGGAATGTTCCTTGAACTAAAGTTTGTTCCTTCACTCTGCCTCTAACTCACTGTGGGGAATTTATAGACCTCAGTTTTGTCTTACATGAGAGGAATATTATAATTATTCCTACAAGTAGGCACAGAGTTGTTTTGCAGAGCAAATGGATTAATGTACATGGAAGGACTTTGGTGAACTGTAAAGCATTACACAAACACTGACTCCAGTTTCTCTAGCATTTAGCTTCCTGAGCCTTGGCTTCTTTACATTTGCCAGCCCACAAACCAATTTCCCCTAGTCAAGAGCACCTCAGCAAGCATAGTGTGGTAAAAGATGTTCTGCCCGCAGACCTTTGTGGTGATGGGAAGACAGCCACAACTATCATCTATCAAGAAGCCCCATGGTATGAGCCTTCAGCTCACAATGTCAAAAAAGTAGAAGATACTTGCAACTTTACATGTCCATATTAGCAACTCTTTCTTTTTAAACATACACACAAATATACAATCATATCTACCTGTAGACACAAGTGTAAACTATGAGTACTGGCATACACAAACATATGCACATATATACACATGCTAATATAAATCTCATCCACACATACATGTACATATGCACGTATTCACTCATATACACACAAATATACACACAAGACTGCCAGGTTATAAGCGATGGCAAGGGGTGAGTTACAGTTCTGACTTTTCATTAGTCTGATAAGAGTTGGGAATAGGGAAAGTTTGCTTGGGTAATTTTCTCACCATTACAAACTAAGGAAGTTAAAGCTAGACATTATTGTGATACTTACTCTGCAGTGGTTAATTTGAAGACTTGATCTCACAACATTTTACCCTTCATTTTTTCAGTGGTTTTGGAAACAAAAGAAGAAATTCAGAGCCCTTGTGTTTGAGAGTCACTTTACACTCAGATGGGCAATCTGGAAAGCCCTTGTTTTGCAGCCTCCAGTGTGCTTGGGAGACAGAAGGATTTGATAAAAGGAGGCTGCACATCCTTTCCCCTGATTAGTGTTATCATAAGTTAGTTAGAACCAGGGAACTATCAGTTCTTTCTGCTTGTGCAAACAGGCAAACTATACGTAAAGCCATGTCTCATGGTTGGAAATGTCTTCTAATCTTACAAATGGCCACTTCTAATTATCCAAGAATTGTTTCTGCCAGGCAAGCGGTAGTTGAATTAGGCTTTCTAGTTGGCAGTAATCAGAAATACGACAATTTCTCCCTCTTCAATACTTTTTTTCCTCTGGCACACACACACACACACACACACACACACACACACACACACACACACACTTCTGGATGAAACCAGGGTAATTTCCCATAGAGGCCAACTGGCTTTCTGATGGATGGTGTTGGTACCAACATGATCTATTTGTGCCTTCAGATCAGGGAAGTTGGGGTGGGCAGGCTGAAGCAAGGTGTTTCCCAAACTGGAAACCTGGGTGGAAGGTCAAACATCAATTGGATTTGCTGTTCGCTTCTGGACATGAAACAATCTTATATACAAATAAATCTTTTAGTGACTGTTTACATTTATCAATCCTCATATTTTTCTATTGAGACATAAAATGAAAAAATTTTTAACATATGTGAGCCTCTCTCATAATTTATTCAGTCTTTGGAAACATTTACTCTAGGCATTATATCTTCTTCCTGGAGACTTTTGGAAACAATTAGCATAAAGCCTGTATAAGCACCAAAAAATGTCTTGAAATGTCTGTGATCTCGTGACTCCTCTGTACCAGAGTTACTAGCTTGGGTTGGGTTGTCTCCCTTCCTTGGTATTAATATATCTGATAAATGCCAAGACTATATAGGTCAATGTTCTCAACCAGAAGAAAGGTAAATATTAAATACTTTAAGATAAAAAAATCCTTTTTATAATCAGGTAACCCTTTTCAATAGATACATGCTGGGCTTGAGGGACCTTGAATTATCAAACATATAGGAATAGAAAATTGACAAAGCTGATTTTACTTTAGAATTCTATCCCTTAGGCGTGAAGCTACAAAATAACCCAATTTGAATTGTCTGTTGTAAGTGTTCTTCAACAATTATAACTGTTGTGTTTTTACTCATAGAAATGCTCAGTTTTGTTTGGTACATTTGAAAAAAATATATAAAAAAGTATCAAGCATATCACAGACATATGTAATTAATATCTCTACATGTACAATTTTTAATAACTTAATGTATGTTTCTTAATACTGTAAATGAATAAAATGCATTTAAGTACCCATTCTTTCCCACACCTTTCTTCACAGAAATATATCTGCTCTAGTAACTCGGTGTGAATCTTTCCAAGTTCACTGTTAGATACTTTTACATTGATACGGATATCGACAAGAAATACAGTGATTTTTAGTGTATCAAAAATATTACATAAATGTTAAACTGTATCTCTCTCTCTGCAATCTGCTTTTTTCATTTGAAGTGATATTTTTCAGATATGTGCATGTGGGTAAGATATATGCATATCTTAGTCTCTTCAACAGTTTCATCATCTTCTATAGTGTGAATATGCCATATTTTATGCATCTAGTCCTCTAAATACAGTAGTTTTTAGGATGATGATTTTCCCAATTATTTATTATCATGAGTAATGCTATGTTGAATACCCTTTCATATCTCTCTTGTGCACATGGGTAAAATTTCCTTCAGGGGATGTGTCCAAAAGAGGAATTGGTGGATGACAGGGTACATACATTTTCAACTTTAATAGGTACTGCTAATTTGTTGTCACTAATGTTATACCAGATTTACTCCCACCAACATTAGATGCTAGTGGTGTTTTTCCCATGGTTGCCAGTGAATAGCAGTATAAGCATTTTTTAAATTCATTTCACATTAATGGATATAAGGTATCAAAATATAATTTTAATGTGTAGCTTCTGGATTACAAATGAAGATGAATGTTTTTTGAGATGTTTATTAGCTATTCTGCTTCCCTACTTTGTGACTTGCATGTCCATTTTCTTATAAGTAAAATTTATAACATATTTAATAGAATAACTTCATGACATTACATTAGTCCATGGACATCTCAATAAAGATGGGAAATTGGATATTTTTATAAGCTTCTTGCTCCCTTTTAGTAAATAAAAGGCAGGGCAGAACCTCATTAAACATAAAGGAGACTTTCCTTATTTATCTAGTCTTCCATCGTGCTCTTTGTTAAGTACTCACCTGTGGTCCCAGGAGGTTAATATTCTCTATTTTATGTTTCTTAGGTTTCTAAGAATGATAATGAGTATAATATTTTGAGAATGTACTCATAATTATTTTTCAAAGTTTATTCTCAAAAAAACCACTGTGATTTAAAATGTTTCTTTTAATGAATTAAATAATTGTGTTTAAAATTTTTATTTCCTTCTAGTCTGCATTCTTTCCTTTGGTGATTTTTATACAGTTCAGTAATTTTAAATATCATTTATATGTTGGGGACTCCCAAATTTATAATCTTACTATTGGCCTCTACTTTTAATGCTATGCTAATATACCCAATTACCTTCTTGGCATATGGATGCTTCATAGGAAGCTCAAACAACACATTTAAGAACTCTTAAATATTTGTCTTCCTACCTGCACTTCCTTACTCATGTAATCTCACTAAAGGGCCTCATCATTCACTTAGTTGCTGAGATCAAAAATTGCAGATAATATTCTCACTCTGTCCTGTCACCATATACATCCACTCTACTGGCCAGTCCTATGCTTTACTTTTGGAACACATTCTGAATTCAGCCACCTTTCAATTCCATCATTGTCATCCAAGTCCAAGTGGACTTAATCTTACATCTTCTAACTTCCCCTTCTTGCTACCTTTTATTCAATGTACACAGCAGTCATAATTATCTTTTAAAACATTTGTAAACAAACAATAGAAATTTTCAAAAAAAAAAAAAAAGACATACACATGGCCAAGAAGCATTAAAAAAACCCTGAACATCAATCACTGATCATTAGAGAAATGCAAATCAAAACCACAATGAGATACCATCTCATACTAGTCAGAATGGCTATCATGGAAAAGTCAAAAAAATAACAGATGCTAGTGATGCTGGAGAGAAAAGGAAATGCTTATACACTGCCGGCGGGAATGTAAATTAGTTCAGCCATTGAGGAAGGCAGTTTGGTGACTTCTCAAAGAACTCAAAACAGAACTACCGCTTGACCCAGCAATCCCATTATTGGGTATATACCCACAGAAATAGAACTCCTTCTACCAAAAAGACACATGCACTCATATGTTCATCACAGCTCTCTTCACAATAGCAAAGACATGGAATCAACCTAAATGTCTACCTGCAGTAGACTGGATGAAGAAAATGTGACACATATACACCATGGAATACTTACACAAGCATAAAAAAAATGAGATCATGTCCCTTGCAGCAACATCAATGACGCTGGAGACCATTATCCAAACTAACACAGGAAAAGAAAACCAAATATGATATGTTCCCACTTACAGGTGGGGGCTGAACATTGAGAACATATGGACACAAAGAAGGGAACAACAGAGAGTGGGGCTTATTTGAGGGCAGAAGTAGGGAGGAGGCTGAGGATCGAAAAACTCCCTTGCAGGCACTGTGGTTATCACCTGGGCGATGAAATTATCTGTACGCCAAACCCCCAGGACACACAATTTATCTATATTACAAACCTGCACATGTACCCCTGAACCTGGAAGTTTTAAAAATAAAAATAGAAATGTAATTTTCCTAGTTAGATCGGGAAGTTCAAGATCATGGTTCCAGCAGGTTTGGTATCTAGTGAGGGCGTCTTCGCATGGCATTCTCACATGAGAGAAAAGGCCGAAGAAGTGAAAGGCTCCTTAAGCCCTTTGGTAAGGGCACTAGTTCAATTTGTGAGGGCTGAACCCTCATTACCTAATCACCCTTCAAAGGCTCCACCTCTTAATACCTTCCTCTTAGGGATTAAGTTCTAACATACTAATTTTAGAGAAACACATATATTCAAACCACAGCAGTAGCAAATAAGAATCAAGCTGTAAAACTGGGAACCATAAAACAGTGCTTCTAAACGATTCATCCGAACACCTGCACACGAATTAGATGACTGGCTGTTTACAACTGTACCCTTTGGTTCTCACGCAGGAGCTCCCAGCTCAGTATTTCTGGGAGTCAGCAGTCTAATCTTGGTTTTTATCAGTCTCCTTGGTGATTCTTGTCTACATTGATCAATCAGGTAATTCAGGCTAAATAATAAATGTGTACCTTTAGTTCCAAGAACAGAGAGAAGCACAGTTGGGGAAATGTCATCACAGCAGAGTCTGTGTCCTCATAGCTGTTTGTGTCTGTCACCGCTCACAAGGAGAGAGCGCCGAGGCTGGGAGCTGGGGAGGGTGAGCAGGAACGTTTCCTGGTGAGCCGAAAATGATGCAGAAGAGGCAAAATGGCAAGTAGGTGTCTTAATAAACTAATTGCGAGTGATCAAAAAGAACCTTAATATTTTCTTTTTGATAGTTTTAAGCAGGTAAAGATGGGGGTGTAAGTTTTTTGAGGTAAAATAGGCTTGAGCTAACCGGGCTGTAGCAACCACATGAGAACTCCAATGAACATTTAGTTTTAATCACTTAAGAAATGTAAATGTTCTCAAGTCAGCGTAAAGAAGATTAAAGTTAAATTTAGCAGTAATTAATAAGAACAGTAGGAAGTTAATCAAAAACTTATCCGACTATACCTAAATAGCCTATGTTTTTAACTCGTTTTTTATGTCTCTCTAAATGTGTGATGAAATATCTATTTTGAATGATTTTTATTTTAATAACTAATATTAATTACTAATGTTACAGGCCTTAACCCCCAAACACAATTTAGAAAAGGGATAAGATGAGCAAACCATATGTATCTAGCTATATACCAACCTAAGTCAGATCCATATCAGAAGAGACTTAGAAGAACCAGATATAAAAGTACGAATTAATCATGGAGAGGAAGGCCAATAAGAGGAAACTAGTTCACTCATCATAAGGTCAAGGAACAAAGAAAAGGCTATATTTGACATTAATCCCTAAACAATTCTTAGAGCCAAATCATAGAAATTAAGAAATGCAGTCAGTTGGTGGGGGACTAGGGGAGGGACAGCGGGGGATGGGGAGGGATAACATGGGGAGAAATGCCAGATATAGGTGGTGACAGGGTGGCGGGGAGGGGGGGGTAGCAAGACACCTTGCCATGTATGTACCTATGCAACAATGCTGCATGATCTGCACATGCACCCCAGAACCTAAAGTACAATTTTAAAAAAATTAAGAAATTCTTCTGTCATAAAACTTTCAACAAATAGATGAATTAGATGCATTAAATTAGTGTTAGACCCACTAACGATAAACCATAAACAGCTACAAAAAGGGGACTTGTTGCAACCTTCAGGTTTAAGTCATTAAAGCCTCAGTTGGAAAACTGACCAGCTACAATCAAAGGACAGCATGTTGGTCAAAAAGGTCTTGATAGATGATCATATAAAAATAAGAGAAGCAAGCAGGGAGGAATTAGATGCCATATATCCAAACACCCAATAAATACAAAATGCAAAATCAAATGGTAATCAGAAAAGCAAAGATAAGGAATACAGAAGATGCTCACTTAAAATTGGTGCTTGAAGGGATGGGCAAGGTGGCTCAGGCCTGTAATCCCAGCACTTTGGAAAGCTGAGATGGGCAAATCACGAGGTCAGGAGATCGAGACCATCCTGGCTAACACGGTGAAACCCCATCATCTCTACTAAAAATACAAAAAATTAGCTGGGGATGGTGGCGGGCACCTATAATCCCAGCTACTTGGGAAGCTGAGGTAGGAGAATTGCTTGAACCTAGGAGGTGGAGGTTGCAGTGAGCCAAGATCATGCCATTGCACTCCAGCCTGGGCAACAAGAGTGAAACCCCATCTCAAAAAATTGTGCTTGAAAATGGCAAATTGAATTTATAGGCTGTTATTCCTTGAAATATCAAACTTACTGAATGTACACTTTCCTTTATCCTCTTATAAATCACAGAAAATGTATGAATGTTTCTCTAATGAAAACTGCAGAAATCCTTTCAGTTGTCAACTAAAATATTAGAAAATACAAATCACCAACCGTTTTGATATTTCCCACATTTCTGGACCAAAAATGAAAAACCTATTTCTTATAAAATCTTTATGTCACTTTTTGTGGTTGCAGCAGGAGATGGAGATAGGTTTATCAACTCAGGTAGGCCAGATGGCTAGAGAATTCTTACCTGCACTCTCTCTTTATAAGCTGTGCAAATGTAGGCAAGACAGTCTTCTGTGGTCTGACTCTTCGAACTTTGATGGTTTTTTCTTTCTATCTCACAAGGATTATGCTAACATATGATCATGTAATTAGCCATTTTTGAAAAGTTAAAAGCATTGTATAAATGGTATGTCTAACAAACCCTTTGTATGAACAAACAGAAACTAGGAAATTAGAAAATTGGAAATTTCTGCCCCAGGCTGAGCTATAAGAAAATATACCTACCCAGAACCCATTGACCATGCAACAGAGGGCTGCCCACAGGTGCCCTACAAAGTGGTTTCTTTTAGCCACACCTGAACTCTTTTCAATGGCTTGGCTCAGTCACCCACTTCTGGACAAAAAAAAAGGTAAGATGCTTCATGCTCAGACAGGAAGAAAAATGGTATAGAAGGTGAATCTTCAGTGCAGATGTGTGAATGGCCCTGGATAGAAATGAAAATCTACCTTTATAATAATCTTAATTTCTTGTGAATTGTAGGAAATAAAGACTTACAGGAAATGAGTAAGTAGGGCCATTTAAAGAATGATGGCCTTTGTTTTCCCTAAGCAGCAAAAATTAAAACTAGAGAAAAATCAGTAGGTGGACAAGAATATTCAGTGTCCAGCTAAGTCTTCAGGTTGAAAGAGAAAAAGAATGGGAGTTTCTTCAAAATATCAGGCACATGTTGCATAGGCACAAAAGCACCATTAAGTCAAAGTGAAGGATTTAACAATAAACTCTGTCATGGCTCCCAGCCTGGGCCCTGGACAATAAAGAGCCAGAACCTTCCACAAATGGCAGGCTGTTCTAACTCAGCAAATAGAGCAAAAGTCTTAAAATTAAGAGACAAATTAATGAGTGTTAAAGTGCTTCTTTATAAGAGCTCTTAGTTCTCATTTGGCCCTATGTAAAGGTTCTGCTGTAAGGCACATTTTAATGGAGATAGACCAGCCAACCAATTCAATTACCAAACATTAGAAAAGCTAAAATAATGAAGATGGCTAGTTTGATTAAGGAAGAATGAAGAACATGGTTCTGCAACCTGGAAAGAAAGAAGCAGACACCCAATTCTAAGAGAGAAAGTCCAGGAAGGGGAGCTAGGTCATCCTGAAGCATAGGCAGACGGCAACCTAAAAGGAAGAGGTTGAGGCCCAAAATATAGTATGAATTTTCTCGAGCCAAAATGAGAACAGCTGCCCAGGAGACTCAGACCCAAATAAACTTAGAAATAACTCTATTGGCTTTGGTTACAAGCAAGTTTTTAAAGATAAAAGTGAACAAGGAGTATGTTGATACAAAGTAAAGTTGTTTAATAGGAATTTTCATTGATTTTGGCTATACATTGTTGAACTATAGGGTGTGAGTTATGGTGTCCAGATATGGCATTTTAGGGCTACTTGGTGTGAGGTAGTCTAGAGCTTTCATAGCACATGGCTTCATGAGATAATTATTTCACTCAAGGGAGAGTGACATAGTTGTTGTTTCATTACAGTGCCTCTATGGGCCTGATGATTTAAGGGACCTCTCATTCTTTAAATTAAAAAAAACTTTTTTTTTTCCCTACTGGTGTCTCCATGTGAGTTCCAATGGGTGGACTCTCCTTAAATATATTTCCATATCTGTAGAAGAAAAGGAATTTCTTGAACTCATTAATAGAGGAGTTTCTTCACCAACCAACTAGGCCTGGTTCTAAGTGTTAATGTAAATTAACCTGAATTGAAGGCCAGGCCTGAGGAACCCCTGAGCAGAGAAAGCCAGTTAGACCTCTCTTACCCCTACTTGATTTGCAAACACAAGTGAACCTTAACTCGAGCTACTTCATCAAATGCCTATATTAATGGAAAATAGAAATTAGGCTCAACCAATCATAAGTGGCCAATAAGCTTATAATTACATAACTAGGGACTTGCCAGCAGGACAGACCAAATAAGGCAATTTTATCACTCTATCCAATCAAATATTTTTGTTATATTGTTTTCATATTCAGTCTATGAAAAACCTGTGCCTTATGAGTCTTCAGCACAACCCCTAAAACACTTCTCATTTAGAAGCTCCCTAATTAATGAATTATTTGCTCAAATAAACTGCAAAAATTTATTGTGCCTCAGCTTACCTTCTAACATATGAAAAACACTTTCTTCAGGTCCTGAGGTCCTCTGTAGTAGAAGACCATTACACAGACCTGAAGGCATCCAGAACTGGAGAGCAGGTTGTAGAATTTTAGTCCTGGTTCCTTGACACTTTTGGTACATCACACAATCCCTCTCATTCTCTTTTATTTCCTCTACTTAGAAACATAGGCTACCTAGTTCTTCTGTAGCTCCCAGGGAATTTAGTCCATTAATTGGTGCTCATGAAGTGCTTGTTAAGTGATTAAAACTCATACTTGAGAAAAATGTGGAGATACACCTTTCAGTTGGAAAGGCATGATGGGCATCTTACCCTCAAGCTTTGCCATAATGGTGAATATGTATTTCTCCAGACCACAGTAACAGAATACCATCACCCCTGTTTAGACCTCATCAGATTGCTCTGCCTAGCTTAGAAAGGGCTCGGGCAGGCCTCATATGTTCTCTTTCACAAAGGTCTCCTGATCACCAATGACATCTTTCTCTTCTTGGTCTCTTGGCGATGGCCAGCTAGACTTTCAGGTTAAGAACTGCTAGCACTACTGTGGTTGGATGTCAGTACCCTTTTCCTTTTTAATTCCGGGTGGTGACTTTAAGAGCCCTTGGCTCCCAGGCTGCCAGCCTTTGAGGTGGCTGCTTTTATTCTGATCCTCTTTCACTATCATTTCTCGGTTTCAAACTGTCATTTCAATGAAACGGAACAAAACCAATTCCTCTTTCCTAGGCTCCAAATCAATTGCCGGAGGGAAAAAGCCAGGATGAAGAACAAAACTGGACAAGCATGTATCTGTTTACACAAAAAACTAACTTCTCACTAGGTTTAAGTTAAAGAAGATGACATTCCCTTAATACCTGCCAGCAACCCACTAATCCCCCTGGGGTGCAGATGGGACTCAGCATTAAAACAGATCTTCCGAAGACACAACTCCACAAATCCTCCTGTTCTTCATTCTGCCAAGCTATATAACTGATTTGGCTGAGATTTGAAGTGGTGGAACATGTGTGCATGTGTAATCTAGCTTTGGATATTCTCAACTACTGTATTATTGATTAAAGCTAACTTTAACATCATTATCTGATAGGCCTCATTATCTCTAAGTTGAGAACATTGTTGAGAAATAAGTATATTTTATTGAACATGGTGAGAACTGTTGGGAGACAATTCTTCCAAGTGTTATTATTAGAAAAACTATTTTTCTGTAGCACTTCGTTTTGACTTTATCTTGACACTGTATATTGTTTATCATATTTTTCTTTGTGTGTAAAATTCAGAGCCTAGTTTATATCTTGCTGATAGCAAGTATATAGGACTCTATGTATTAAAAATTTTTGTAACTTCATACTAGCACCAGTGTCTTTGAATGACTGCCTTACTTTGATTTTTCTATTTGAGTTTTGAAAGGCAATATAATGTATTCTTAAGAGCTAAATCTTTGGAGCAGGACATGTGTGGGTTTATATTCTGGCTTTACCATTGCTGTATGACCTTTTCATTTCTTCTCTAAGTCTCGTTTTTCTTATCTGGGAAATTGTGATAAAAATAGTACCTGCTTCTGAAGATTATTAGGGGAGCAATGCATATAAAGCATGTAGGACTCGAATATAGGGAATGTTCAAGAACTAGGGGAATACCATGATTATTTATTTTAGCATTCTGTTCTTTACATATTTGTAAGTTGCCCTAAATTCTTTCTGACAGTAAGTGAAAAGTGAATAAGTAAAGTAAAATAAAATATTTACATTTGCATAGCACTTGTGTAGATTACTTTAATACATTATTTCTTATTGACCAAAAAAAAATTACCCATTTTTCTTTGTGATACAAGCTTACTCAGAGAGGTGCAGTGGTTTTCCCAGGATCACATAATGTGTGAGCAAAATGGAAGTCCATGTCTTGTGATTCTAAGTCTGGTGAGCATTTCACTAGATCACCTATGTTTGATAACATGAGCACCATGAACTTTCAACCATTTCCTATTAAACATTCTATAGCATCAGAATCTCACATCTTCAAAGTAGATTAAAAATATCCCACTCAACTGTATTTTTGATTAGTTTCTTTTATAGGACTTTGATTATTTTCAAAAAAATTACCATCTATTTTTTCTTCGCTAAATACACTTTTTACCAACTGACCCTCCTCTATCAATTTTCACTCTGCTTCCAAGCCCTCTCCCTAGCCCCTTGTTCCTCATATCTAAATTTTCCAGCAGTCTTTTGTGTAATCTACCTGCCTTCACTCTCACTCGCTCAGCCTACCCTGTCCTGCACATCGTAACCAAACACAAGATAGGATGCATTTCCTTTCTATTTAAAATATTTCATTTACAATATTGCCTATATGGGTTCTCTGTTAGCTTCCCTTTCAGCGCTCACATTCTCAGTCTGCCCTAAGGACCTGCATGATATAGCTACCTCCATACTATTGATAGTATTAAACTTTATCTGGGCCTAGTGCTCCCTGTCAAGAGGAACAGTGACGAAACCTCTTCACCCTTTCGTGTTCTAACAGTAAAGACCTCCCTGTTCTTGCATATGCTGAAAGACGACCCACTTCTATTCTTTCTCAATGATGCTTTGTTTTATAAAATCTGTTTTTTTCTCTCATCTTGGAATCATACCTCATTAATGAATGTTCTTCTTATTGAAATAGTGGGGATAAAATCCTGTCCTTAATTGTCTGGCACATTTAGTCTTTCATACCATCTGATATTTTTTGGATCTATGTCCCCACCCAAATAGCATGTGAAATTGCAGTCCCCATTGTTGGAGGCGGGGCCCAGTGGGAGGTGATTGGCTATGGGGCGGTGTCTCGTGGTTGAACACCATCCCCTTTGGTGTAGCCATTGCAACAGGGAGTTCTCCTGAGATCTGGTTGTTTGAAGTATGTAGCACCTCCCCTCTGCCTCTTGCTCCTGCTCCCACCATGTGAGATGCGCCTGCCCCAGCTTTGCCTTCCACCATGAGTAAAAGCTTCCGGAGGCCTTCCCAGAAACAGAAACCACTATGTGTCCTGTACAGCCTGCAGAACCATCAGCCAATCAAACCTCTTTTCTTTATAAATTACCCAGTCTCAGGTATTTCTTGATAGCAATGCAAGCACAGACAAACTCATCATCAAACCTATTTTCTACTCTGATGCAACAAGAAGCCTCAACTTTAAACAAGACAAGCTTCTTTCTGTCTTCAAACCCATTATCTTTGTCCCTCTTTTTCACCTTTGTGCCTGTGGTTCTTAACCTTTTGTGGAGTTCTAGCCCTGCTCCTTCACCATGTCTTGAAAAGTTTTCTCATTCTGCCCCATTCCTTATATCCAGGTTCAAACCCCACCTCTCTCACTCATGTTATCTTTTGTTCATCTCCCCTTTTAAACTGCTACAGTTTCAATGGTTCATATCTCCTTATTTATCACATTATTATAAAAGTGTTGGGTGCTGAAATATGTATTTCAAACAAGATTTGTAATTCTTTGTCTCATCCATTATTTCGGTCTTCATTTATGCTTTCTTTTTCTACTCCCAAGTTTTCCTCAGGAACAAGCATAGGAGTTGACAGTTAATCAGTACTCAATAGACATTTACAATTAATCTCCATCTGGGCTTTTCTTTATAAAAACGAAACCTGACATTCTTTATATTACCTACCTAACTAAATAAAAATACAAAGGAATCAGATAATATTGCTGGTGATATGTACAATAAAGCTTTGATTTTAGATATGCAGTATATTTGTTGATACATTATTTTAATTAATTTTAATTGCTTATCATAGCATTGCATAATATTGTTGTTATTTACTTAAGGGTTTACTCTGGCTCTATAACAGGACTTTCCAAATAATTTCTTAAATTACCAGGTAATAGAATACTTTTGTATAAATAAATCAAGAAAAGGTAATTATATTACATATAGTCTCTCTGCTAGGTGGCCTCTGCTTTGGAGGAAGGAAGTGAACATTTTTTCAGTGGCAAATAACTTTAAAAGTTTTGTTTAACCTAGTTCTGTGAATTTAACCTCTGGGATCTACAGAAGTATGGAGTGCTTTGTAAGACTGCACTTTGACCCTGGCGACAGTGAATGTGACAGATAGGCAACACATAGCAAGAAGTCTTTGATATGAGGCAAACAAGAGTGGCTATAAAAATTCCATTTGACCCAGCAATCCCATTACTGGGTATATATCCAAAGGATTATAAATCATTCTACTATAAGGACACATGCACATGAGTGTTCACTGCAGCACAGTTTACAATAGCAAAGACCTGGAACCAACCCAAATGCCCATCGATGATAGACTGGACAGGGAAAATGTGGCACATATACACCATGGAATACTATGCAGCCATAAAAAACGATGAGTTCATGTCCTTTGTAGGGACATGGATGAACCTGGAAACCATAATTCTCAGCAAACTGACGCAAGAACAGAAAATTAAACACCACATGTTCTCACTCATAGGCGGGTGTTGAACAAGGAGAACACATGGACACAGGGAGGGGAGCATCACACACTGGGGTCTGTTGGGGGGAAATAGGGGAGGGACAGTGGAGGGTGGGGAGTTGGGGAGAGATAACATGGGGAGAAATGCCAGATACGGGTGATGGGGAGTAAGGCAGCAAATCACACTACCGTGTATGTACCTATGCAACAATTTTGCATGTTCTTCACATGTACCCCCAAACCTAAAATGCAATAAAAAGAAGAAGAAAAACAAAAGCATCCCAATCCCAAATTCACAAAGGAGATAGACTTCTCGCAAAGCCACTGAGACTACCATATAAGGTTTTATTCTTTTTTCAGTCATGTATTCATGAATACACACACACACTTTGCCTTCTTCAAAAACGTGCCTGGATTATGCCAATCTGTACAAGATTTAATAATGTATTCTCTCAGTATTAAAAGGTCTAATTACATTACAGATTCTTGGTTTATATTCATAATTGAAACCTACATAATCTGAGTCCAAGCAGGGATTCTCTTCTTTCCCTAGTTACTATTTCCCAATTACCATAATTATCATTATCCTCATTATTGCTAGGTTTGTGGTGACCCACAGCATTCACTCACAGTACTCCATTCTATATCCAAATGTGAATCCCTGATGCTAACGGAGCCTGTAACACACAAGATCCTTTATTTGCACAGCTTTGTCAGCACTCTGAAAAAAACAGTCAAAGGAAACAAAAACATATAATTCTTGCTTCTACTTTTTGTTTTATGTATATGCAAACATACAAACCCCATGTACCTATAAACCAGAAGAACAGTTTTGTTTAGGAGCATGAACACTTTGCAACTTTTTCATCCTTGCTTTTCTCCTACTTCTCATGTAAGATGTTTAACAAGTTCAGCAAGGAGTCTCAATATGTTAGTCTGTAAACGTAAATTTTAAAAAATAATTACCATATTTTTAAAATAACCAAGTGACGGTTAATTTCATGTGTCATCTTAGCTAGCTATAGCATCCAGTTGTCTGGTCACACACTAGTCCAGATGTTGCTGTGAAGGTATTTTTTAAATGTGAGATACACACACACACACACACACACACACACACACGCGTGCACGCACGAGCTCAGACGAGATAATTTATGGTCTTTTCCTATACTTGCCCCCTTCTTTCTCACTTTACATTTCAACCTTCCATTCAGATTCTGGGTCCTTCCTCTTGCCCAGTGACAACCAGGGAAGCCTGTGCAGAGAAAAGATTCCTTCCAAGAACTGCCCAGTGGTTGATTCCTAGAAGGGCACCCTGGCTGGCTAAGAGATTTATGGCCCCTCTTGGGATGTTGGCTTCCACATAAATATTGTACATGGTTTTTCTGGGGTTATTTTAAACCTAACCCTGGCCCACACACTCCTGAAAATCCTTTTAAGAGAGACCAGCATGACTCCTTTCAACTCCAACACTGTTACCAACCCTTCCCAACCTCCTGGCTGAATACTCCTTCACTCTGCTCATCAGCAACCACAACGGCTTCAGAGTTACTGTCTATCTCTCTGCTAACCTCCATGTTCTTTTGTTTTGATCCTAGAATCAATCAATTCCCATTTCACATATTGTCAGTGAGAAACCAGAGAGTTGGAATCGGGGAGCTTGACGCCCCTTTCTTCCCAGAACCATTAATCTGCAGTCCCTCAAACCAGTGAGACTCGAGCAGGTCCTTCACTTCAGAAATGTCCAATCTAGAAGCGGGCCCAGCACCTTGGTCAGCTGTATCCCCAAAACTCCAGGGAACACATAACCAGTCTCTCCTTCACCACAGAAGGGAGGAAAAGAGCAACGACAAAGTGTTGCTCTGCTGAATGTCTATGATACGAGCAGAGCGCCTAGAAGGGTGGCCTCAAGCCCACACAAACTGCTTGACCCCAGGGCAGCCCTGCTCCTGGGGCCCAGCACACTCTCCCTGGAGCTCTTGTACCAGCTTGCACTCAGCTGGCAGATAAGTATGTGCAGGACTTTGGGTGGCTCAACAAGAATACAGCCAGAAAACAGATGCCAGTCTACCCTTCATTCTGTCAACTCAACTTGTTATGAGTTATTTCTTCAATGTCCATTCCCTGTGATTCTTTCTCCTCACAATACCAGGAACAGCTTCTCTGTGAGCACCGTGCTCACCAACACACAATGTCTCTCCTTCTCTGTTTCTTGCCATATTGATGCGCTGTGAGGTGGCTGTCATTTCTAATATCTCACTGGTCGGTCTCACTAAAGGACCACGTAGCAGTTTTTATCCTCAGTTTTGGGCCTTAGCTCAAATTCTGACATAACAGTTGGTGTCCCATGGGACATCCAGTTACATATAAGAATATGCTTTGGACCTTACTGAGAAACATATTTTATAATTTTGATAAACCCTAGTTTATCATCGAAATGCTGTGCTGTCTCTGACTAGCAGGAGAAACATCCTTTAGTTCTGATGTTGAGAGTTACTGTGGTGTGGTAAGAAGAACAGAAACAGGTCTTTGGGCCCTGGTCAACACAAACCTACAGGAATAACATGAAGTTAAGCTTTTGCAGCTTCCTCTAGTAATTCTGGTCTAAAAATGGTAAAAAAAAGATTGGAGAGCTAGGAATGAATTCTCTGGTATTGCTGTCTACATTGATCTTACTCATCAGATAATTGCTTGGCACCTTCACTCTGCCTTAGTGAACATCACCTAAGTAGCAGTTTCTGGCTGACTGCCTGTGTTCTTGTTTTTATGTTTCTCTGACATGGAGACAGCCAGCTACACCACAATTAAAGTTTCATGCTATGACCAGTAAATAAATAGGGCAAGTAAAAAGAGATAAAACAAGATATACCACACAGCAAATGTGAATGTAATAGTGGGAGAAAAAAAAAAATGCCTTGCTATTTATTTTGGTCTTTAGTACTTCCATGAGAATTCATTGCCTTAGCAACACATTAAGTCTTCTTTCTTACATCTTTAATCAACATAAAGTGTCATAACCAATATCATGTATTGAAACTCACAAGAGGTATTAACAATAACATTGCATTTAACAAGGAACACAATAAACAGGTCCACCAAATAATTATAACTAATCAGCATTTGTTTTCAGAAAGTGCAAAATACCTTTTAGAGTCTGTTCTCATTTCTGCTGATCTCATGGTAGGAAGTGTAATAATATTCAAGGCTCGGCTTTCTTTGTAAGAGTCAGATGATCTGCCTAGCATGTTGCAGAGGAAATCGGAATAAAAAAGGCAGATTCTTTTTCTCTGACTCTCTTAATCAATCATTCTTCATTAAGCCTCTTTGTCTTTTCTGAGAAATGTATTTCCTTCCCTAAAATTAAAGAACTGAGGAATTTCCACATGTGAATTTTCAAAAATTCTACCTGGTATTGATTTCCAGTTTCATACCATAGCGGCCAAGAAAACAATATTTGATGTGGTTTCAATCTTCTTTAAATGGTTAAGATGCATTTTGTGGCCTTGTGGATTATACGATCTATTGTGGAACATGTTGTAGGTGTATTTGAGAAGTGTATTCTACAGTTGTAGATTAAATATTCTATATATGCCTGTTGGGTCCATTTGGTCAAACATGTAGCTCAAGTCAAATGTTTTCTTACTGATTTTCTGTCTGGACAACCTGTCCATTGTTGAAAGAGGGAGGTCGAAGTTCCCTACTATCGTTGTACTGCAGTCTATCTTTCTCTTTAGATTAATATTTTCCAACATAACTAATCTTAGGAGAAACGCAAATTAAAACCTCAGTGAGATATTACCTCACACCTGTTAGAATGGCTATTATCAAGGAAAAAAGCAGGAGATGACAAGTGTTGGTGATAACAAGAAACAACAAATGTGGAGAAAAGGGAATCCTTCCACACTATTGGTGGAAATGTAAATTAGCATAGGCATTGTGGAAAATAGTATGGAGATTCTTCAAAAAACTAAAAATAGAACTGTTGTATGATCCAGCAATCCCACTTCTGGGTATATATCCAAACAAAATGAAATCAGTATGCCAAAGAGATATCTTTACATCATGTTCATTGCCACATTATTTAAAATAGCCAATATATGAAATCAACTTAAGTTGATTCATTCATCTGGATGGATCTGGCAGATGAATGGATAAAGAAAATGAGGATACATGTGCACAATGGGATATTTGGCCATTAAAAAAGAAAGAAAATCCTGATTTCTGCTAAGATGGCAGCATAAGAAGAGCTCCCAGAGAGACTGACTCAGAAGGCAGGTGATCTTCACATTTCCAACTAAAGTACCTGGTTCATCTCTTTGGGACTGATCTGAAAGTGGGTGCAGCCCAAGGAGGGCAAGCTGAAGCAGGGTGGGACATTGCCTAACCAGAGAAGGACAAGGGGCCAGAGAACTCCCTGTCCTAACCAAAAGAAGCCATTAGGGACTTTTCTCGGCATTCTGACTCAGGTACTGCACTTTTCCCACGGTATTCACAACCGGCAGACTAGGACATTCCCTCCAGTGCCTACAACACCAGCGCCCAGAGTTGCCAGCACAAAACTGGGCGGCAGTTTAAAAAGACACTGAGCTAGCCGCAGCAGTTTTTTTTTTTTCACCCCAGTGGCACCTGGAACGCCAGCGAGACAGAACCGCTCATTCCTCTGTAAAAGGGGGCTGAAGCCAGGGAGCCAAGTGATCTGGCTCAGCAGGTCCCAGCCCCACAAAGACCAGCAAGCTAAGATCCACTGGCTTGAAATTCTCACAGCCAGCACAGCAGTCTGAGCTCAACCTGGGATGTTCAAGCTCTGTCAGGGGAGGGGCATCTGTGATTGCAGAGGCTTGGGTAAGTGGTTTTAACCTAGCCGGTGTAGACAAAGTTGCTGGGAAGTTTACACAGAATCTGGGCGGAGTCCACCGCAGATCAGCAAGGCCACTACAGGCAGACTATGCCACTAGACTCCCTTCTTGCTGGGCAGGGCATCTCTGAAAAAAGGCAGCAGCTCATCAGAGACCTATAAATAAAGCCCCCACCTTCCTGGGGGCTTTAATTTAAAACGGCTTGACTATGATTACATAGTGCTTTACAACCTATAGAGTACATTCACATATACAGATATGCCTCATCTTATGGTAGGGTTATATTCTGATAAACCATTGTAAATGGAAAGTATTGCTAAGTCAAAAATGCCTAACCTATCAGACATCATAGCCTACCTTAAACATGCTCAGAACACTTACCTTAGCCTAGAGTTGGGCAAAATCACCTGGAAACATAGTAAATTGTAGGGTATCAGTTGTTTCGCTTTCATTACCGTGAGGCTATGGCCTGTGGCTTCTGGCTAGCATTGTGAAAATATATCTTACCCCTTTTGCACTATTGTAAAGTTGAAAAATCTGCATCATAAAACACAGCCTGTCTGTTTGTTATTTTCATAATTCTGTGAGTCTGGCATTAAAAATTCCAATTTGACAGATGAAGGCAACTCAAGGGTCTGAGCTGTTTGCTTGGTTTCCCAAAGTTTTAGATTGAATAGAAAATGGAGTCTACAGTAGAACTCCAGAGCCTGGGTTCTACTGTAGACCATTTGCCATTCAATCTAAAACTGGAGGGGGTCCAGCTGTGTTTTTTCTCAATTATATGTTAGAGATTTCATATGACTCTTCCTGACAGTTTGCTAGTGAGGTTGGGACATCTTCTCCATAGAGTAGAATATATTCACACCACAAGTCACCATCCTGCCTGAGTCACACAGCTTCTCATAGAAATTAGAAAGGTCACAGGACTTGATCAACATGGTCCTAATCCCTCTGGGAAGGCAGTGATTGGGTAAAACAATTGGAATTTTCAACTATAATAATAGAGTAACAAAATCTGAGTAAAGATATGCAATACTAAAAATCTAGGCTAAATTCTCAAAACACTCTGAAAATAAAAAGTGCTAAAATAAAGACAAGCGTGTCAAAACATAAACATCAACTATTATTTAATCAAATGCCTTCTTATGCAATTAGGTCTCATGGACAGCACATCATGTTTTAAATATTATACACACAATGGAAAAGTCGCAAATTGCAGCCGCCACTTAAATAAGCACCTGAGTGAGATGTGCTGGCTACTTTTTGCCTGTCCATGCATTTCCTTTGCACCCAAACCCCAGGAGCATCAGAAACAACCCCTCTGGTTGGCAAGGGAACATGAGCAGAAGCTGGCCAATCACTGCTCTTTATTTATTCTTGTGATATAGACATTGGTCCAAGAATGGACACGTGACTCATGAAGGGCCAATAAAAGTTTTTATATAAGCTCTCTGGGAAAGGATGCTTTCCTTAAGTTGCAGTTAGTTAAGTAAGAGGCACGCAGACCACATCTTCCCAGGAGCCTGGAATAGCCCTCTAAGGAATGAAACCATGCAGGGACAAGTAGGCAGGAGGCTGCTTGAAGAGAAGAAAATCTTGGTGGTGTGAGGCCTTGTTCTAGCCCTGTAGCAATTTCTTTCAACCTATGAACAACCTCAGAACAATTCTAGCTGTTTATGCCAATAAGTTGTATCTTTCCTCAAGGTGGTTTGTCTTGGGAGTGAGAATAACCTGTTCACTCTCAAACAAAGAGAAAGTCAGGTTTCCTCCTTAGTTGTAGGTAATCTGAGATGACAAACATTCAGACTTGAGGTATGAGTAGTGGAGGGACTTCATCAGGGCTTTGAACATTAGGCCTCATCTTTTCCTCTTGTTTGAGCTACAAGACTTTTCTATTGGTAGGAAGATAAGATTTTCCTAAACTGAGGAGCCGATGGAGAGAAGTAAAATGTGATGTCAGGAAGAGTAAAAATGAGAGGAATAACTTATGGCAGATGAAGGAAAGAAGTGCTATTTAGAGTTTAATTAAACAGACTGAATTTTTCTAGACACTAGGGATATTGTAGTAGTACATAACAGAAAAAGTCACTACCATCAAATCCATTTTTAAAGTATCAGAAGTGATGAGTTCTGTAAAGAAAATTCCTTTGCTGTTGGTCGAGGAAGGACTATCTAAAGAGGTTGTATTTAAACTGACACCTGAATGACAAGGAGACAGCTATGTAAAAATCTTGAGGAAAGAGCATTCCTGGGAGAGGAAACAGCATACAAAAGTCCTCAGATGGGAGAAGTTTGGCATATTTTAAGAACAAAGAGAAGACTGGTATAGCTGGAAGGGAGTATAGTGTAGTACAGGGGTTTCTTCAGCCTCCGAACTGCTGACATTTTAGAGTAGATAATTTAAAGAGGTTGTATTATCAATAATCGAAGATAGTATTAAATGCCATGAATTACTCAAGATATTAACAGAAAAACAAGAAATATATAAGGTCTACGAGAACAAAACTTTAATGCATTTTAATGCACTTTTTGAACAAAACTTTAATGCACTGCTCAAGGACAAAAGAAGTCGTGAACAAATGCAAAGATGGAAAGTATGGAATCAGAAGGCTCAATATCGCAAAGACTCAAAAGAATGTCAATTCTCCAAAGTCAATCTGTAGCTCTAACATGATTCCAATATTTTTACCAATAGGATTTGATTCTTACACCTGGACAAAATAATTATCAATTCATATGAAAATATAAAGAAGTGAAGAAAAATAAAAAACATTCTGAAAAATAAGAGTAATGAGGAAGAACAAACCCTGTAAGATACTAAAACATATTATACAACCTAAATAATTATAGTACTGTGATACAGCCTCAAGAACAGGCAATGCTATAATAAAACAGAATCCACTAATGTTAATAAATGCCAAGGGTAATTTAATAAAAAATAAAAGTGGTATTTTAAATCAATGAGAAATATATTAAGAATTAAATAATATTGGGTAAACTGGTTAGCCATGTAGAGAAATATAACTTAGATCTAAACCAGCACTTTTATAAGAATAAATTCTCAATAGATCAATTATTTAAAGTACATGTAAAAATTTCTTAAAATTATTAGGAAAATATAATAATAATGGGAGAATTATTTATAATCACAAAGTGTAGGAAATCTTTCTACTTCAGATCAATAACCTAAAGCCATAAAAGAAAAAAAAAACTGAAAAAGTTGACTATATCAAAATTTTAAATAAATATTAATAGAAAATTGATATAAAAAGATCAAAAGAAAACTAAGAAAATATATTTGCAGTCTTATTACAAAAGGCTCATTTAACATTTTAAGAGCTTCTACCAATTGATAACAGATCAGCAATGCAGTAGAAAATTTGGTCATTTATATACCATATCTCACTTTAATATTGAACCATCTGAATGTATTACTTTTCCAAAGATATCATAAAATATAAACTTAAAAATAGAGATTTTTCTGACTACTATTGTGTTATATCTTCAGTAATGACTATCACACTTAGATATTGACTTGTATAAGTGAGTGTTTTTGTGGAAGCTGATAAATGTTGAATTTCATAGCTGAATTGACATAGTATGAACAATATCCAAAATCGATCTGCGACCTGAAGAAGCAGTTTGAAGGCAGAGGTAATTGTAAGAACTTAAACCTATTACACAACAACCTTTTCCCATCCTCACCCACAACTGTTAAATTGACAGAAATGTTAGGAAAAATTTTAGACTTCTAGTAGGAGAGGGAGGGGCAAAGTTAAATACTTCGAAAATCTTAGTTCTTAAGTGGTAGAGTAATCCCAGTTAACATTTGGGTTATTAAAGAATAAAGCAAAGAACTAGAAGCAAAAAAAAAAAAATTCTAGATTCAAAATCAATCTGTGCTGGTTGATATGATGAATGGGCACAAAATCAAATTGTAGAAACATTTGCTCTCCACAGTAACACAAGTATCTAGCACAGGGCTTGGAAGAGTGAAAAGACTCAATACTCATCCCTTCACTTACGTTTCTCATTTAGATATTGGTTTTCTTGACATGACTGTCTTACTCACATTAGGAACAATCTGAAACAACTGTATTAATTGCTATTTGATGGGGAAAAATCACATGGCTTAAACAAAAGAAAGTAATATTTACCTCTCATGTTAAAAAAAAAAAGTTCAGATTTAAGAAATCCTGGGCTGGTAGAGATGCTCCATTGCTGTAACCAGGAACTCAGGTTTCTATCATTCTGCTTACCATGTAGAACATGGAAGCCATGTTTAAAGTCACTTCATAGTTCCAGGCAGTTGCTGGAGCTCCAGCTATCAAATCCAGTCTTCACATAGTTACAAATGAAATAAGACAGGCACAAGTACATACTATGTGTGGCAGTTATCGATTTATTGCCTCTCAGCGCCAAATCTACTCTTTGCCCTGCTTTTATGATACTAGCGCTTGATCCTATAAACATTCTCCTTTGCCAGTTTACTCAGTATTAGCCTTGTCCAAACATGGCTGTGGAGGGTCATTGCAAATCTGCAGCAAAAAACAGCATTCCAGATGGCTCCATGACACTATTTTTGGTGTGTCCAGCAGCCGGCAGAGTGGCATTTGAGTTGCCCAGTAGTGCTCACTCCAGCAGCCCCCACAGACCCATGCAGGGCTGTGCCCTCCGGCAAATTCCTCCATCAACAGGCAGGCCACTTCTATGGGCCAGTTCTAGTTTACACCTTCCAGAAAAGTTCTTGGCCACAGCAGGCTGCCTGTTCCTGTGACAACTAAACCCTCTCTCACCAGGTATAAATCCCAGGGGTGAGGGTAGAGCCTTCTTTAAATCCCTAGTTTCTTTATTGGCCATTCTCAGCTCTAAATGTAGTTTGTTTAGCTACTTTTGTATTCCTTATAATCCTCTTTTAACCATTTTAGTGATTAACTATTATTTCCTGTTTAATGATTCTTTATATGAATTTTTCCCTGTTCAAATTAATGACATTGTTTCTGTCTCCTGATGAGACCTTGGCTGATCAACTGTATGATGCTATTTACATGAAATCCAAAATCAAGCAAAACAAATCCAACTTTTTCCTTTGGGAATGTTATTGACAGGGGGCAGTCATAAGGGAGATTTCTGAGGTTCTGGAAATATTTTATATTTTCATCTGGTAATGGTTTCCCAAGTATATGCATGTGAATATCCATTGACTTATATGATTAATGTTTGTCTGCCTTCTCTATATAAATTATTAACATTTCTCAGTTGCAACAGTGAATAACAATTATGCTGCAAGCTAGATGAGGAAGTAAATAGATGGTCAAAAAGAGAAACTTGTGTGGCTGAACCAGCCCCTTTTAAGAAGTTCCCCGGTAGTATCACACTGCAGTTACTCTGAATGCCACAGACTTGAATAAAATCCCATGGCCATAACTAGCGGCAAGGAAGGTTAAGTGGCAACATGCCTATCTAAAATCAGGGTTCTGTAAACTAGGGAAGAAGGAAAGAATAGATGCTGGTGTAAGCAACTAGCAATCTCTGCCACAATGGGTGTTATATTAAATTACCAAATATTTATTCAGTGATAGCCATAGTATTAAGCCCTGGGGATATAACGATTAACTAAATTGGCAGAGTTCTTGCTTTCATGGAAGTTACATTTTAACACTTGGCCCTTATAAGATGACTATAAAAAAATGTTTGGGGAATAAGCGGGTGAATGATGAGGAAATGAATGAATGGGTAAACAAGTAAATAAATGCACAAGCATATAAATATCATTGTTTCAATGGGACTAAATCATGTAGGGAACTACAAGCACAACTATAATCTTGAGAAGAATATATGCCCAACACGGAACATGTAAAGGGCTGGCAAGGCTGATTTATCATACCAGAGAAGCTTAAGCTATGAATCACCCCACAGAAGTGAATTCTCAGTGGAGGACAGAGCTGTGCTTCATTTATTGATTCTAGATCAAAGTGTCACCTCCTTCAGAGCCCAATTGGAGCTTCAGATCTCCCAAATAAATGGTTTAAAATATAATGATGAAGAAAGGCATCAGCTAAAAGGCACATAACCAAATTCCAGAGAAACATATGCTGCCCCTGAGTGATAAGAAAGCATTTACAAACCAAAGCTTCTTAGAAAACAGTTCACCTTGGCTGAGATTTTTTTGAGCCTGAAGCTTGGGTTTTGCCACAGAAGGCTCTGTGCCTTTTCCAGGGTCTTCTCAGACATTTTTTGGATGCTTATCACTGCACAACACATATACACAAATCTCCTTTAAAGTGCTGAATTGGACAAGACCCACTAACTGCCTTGAGTATAAGAAATGCAAACCAAAATGGGGACACCAGTAGAGAAGACAGAGTGGGGCAAGATTTTGAGGAACAGATGCTCACAGGATGATGAAAATGTCAGAGTAGCCAGGCAGGGTGGCTCACACCTACAATCGCAGCATTTTGGGAGGCCCAGCTGGGAGAATCGCTTCAGCCTAGGAATTTATGGTCAGCCTAGGCAACATAGTGAAACCCATCTCTTCAAAAAATACAAAATGCAGCAGAGCATGGTAGTACACACCTGTAGCCCCAGCTATTCAGGAGGCAGAGGCGGGAGGATTGCTGGAGCCCAGGAGGGCTGCAGTGAGCCACGGCCATGCCACTACACTCTACCCTGGGCAACAGAGCAAGACCTTGTCTTGATTAAAAAAAAATCAGAAGCACATAATTGAAGATTAAAGTCTGTGTAGGTGGGTATGTCAAAGGTGGTAGAATGGAAACACAGATATTGGCTGTCATGTTTTTTTTACAATGGCACTGAAATCCTGTATGGGGGCTGTTTTTCTAAATTATACAGAGGATTTAATTATAAAAAATAGCCCAGGAAGACAGTGCTTCTGCATCTTAATTTTGCAGCTATGAGTGATGACCTCTCCAAATCCGTTTTGTCAACCATAAAATGGAGGATTGTAATACATAACATGAGTGGCTGCCAAAACATTAATACAGTTCCTTTGAGAATAATTAAATATAACTAAATTTTATCTGCCAGATAGGTACCTATTCTTTAAAAGTTTAAAAATGAATCATAAATCGTTGCCATTTCCTGCCTGGAAATTGGAAGTTCTAATAGAAGCTATTTAATAGGTGCCTGGCATGTAATTTTTATTCATTCCAGACCTTCTGTATGTTTAGTCAATTCATTTTATAATGAGATGGAAATGTTCCTATGATAATACCCAACTGTAATGGGAGGGTTTGTAATAGGATGCTATGGTATACAGAATACTGAATCATGCTCCTAGTTATTTATTTATTCACTTATTTACATATGCCCTGACTCATTCTTTAAAAGAAAAAGAATTTGAGATGATTGGAGCAGAAACACAATAACATGATCAAATATAAATGAAAAAGGGAAAAAAGAGTACCAGGGCAAAGATAAATTAGAAGACTGGGTCACGACACTGAGAAAAATAAGAAATGTATTCTGTAAAGGATTACATCGTTGCTATAATTTATTTCTGAATTTGTTTCTGAACTCTCCTGAAACAAAGACAAAATGAAGAGATAGTTACGTAGCTCTCTTTGTCTAATGTAAAAAAGAAAATCATAGAAAATTCTCAGAAGGATGAAAAACCCAGTAATTTGAATTGTAGATGAGGCTTTATAATCTTGGGTAAGCCATCCAATGTTTCAGGACATCTTTGATTCTTCACAAGATGACTGACCAGATGATTGAGTTTTAACTAATTTTGTGAGTGGAAGTAATACGCTCCTTTCAGATCAAAACTATCCATGAATGACCTCCTCTGTCTTCTCCCTTTACCAGCTACTAATTAATTCTCAGTTTCTTAGGTTGCATTATGTTGTAAGCAGACTCTGAAATGGAGGTTAGACTCTGAGTTAGATGTTGGTTAGGGAGGGTGTTGGGATAAATACCCATGGGAGAAAGAGGAAAAGCAGGATTAGGGAGAGGGACAAGTTGGGCTATAAAGCAGGCCTGATGACAGCCTTGGATGACCCCATGGGCACTCAAGAGCTAAAACAGCCCATAAAAGCCAGCTCACTAGTCTCTGATTGTGAGCCACTCTAGAAAGTGACCACGGGTATGGCAGCTCTCTATATTAGAGGCAATCCTGAAAAGAGATGGCATTTGAAGGCATGCCCCACAGCTGGGGCAACAAGTCCTTCTTTGAAGGGTGATGGGGTGGTGAATCTCCGTATCCACACCCAGGGCAACCTTGAAAGTCAAAAGCTAGGCATGGCCAAGTCCAGCACACAACCCCACCCTGTACTCTGTTGCATTGAACTGCTGAAATTTTAAGGTTTAGCTGTAATAGCAGCTAATATTGTGTTAGGTAACACACAGAGACACAATCTTTAGGACATACTCAGCCTTGGTACGAGAATGCATAGTTCTACTTTGTTGAATTGAGTGTTAGTGTAGAGCCTAAACAGAGCTGTGCAGTTGACAAACATTGTCTCCATGCCACAACCTTTATGTTTTCAACCTTTAGTCTGTGACTTTCCCATCTTTCTGTAATTTCCACTATCAGCCCCTCCCCAACTTATTTCATAAACTAAATTTATATCCTCATGCTCTTCAAATTGCTGTCTTAAAAAAAGAACCTTGTGTTATCTTCATAAACTCAGCACTGCTTCTAATAAAAGTGACAGTGGTTTTTTTTTTCCAAAAAAAAAAATGGATATGAATCCCAGAAATGAAGGAATGTAAAACTGTAAGTAATGTGGAATTTCACACACACGCTGGGGGAGGTAGAGGAAATTTGAGGAGATGAAGAATCGGATCAATTTACCAGGAGGGTATATGCTGTCTTGTAAGAGCAGCCCCCTTTACAACTACATAATTCCAAGCCTGTGTCCTCCCTGGTCTCAGGCTACACTACACGAGGAATTAAAATGTGGCCAATTCATAATACTTATTCATGATTTGTTCATTCTTAGCCACAGTTCCACATGCTTGCCCGTATCTCAGAAAATTATCTCTGGGAATCTCTGAGGAGTCACGTAGGAATTCTCAAGTGATCTTTTCATACTCTTCTGCTTTAATCTCCTCATCACTAAAGTCTATTGCCCAAGAACCCACCTGGTGCATGCATGTCTCATGCCTACAGCCCCATTGTCACCATGGAATCTGCCGTTCTTGGCAAAGATAATGTCTCTAGGAGCTGTGCAAGTGCCTCAAGGTCTCGGTGTGAAGCAAACAATCAGAATCATCTCTAGTTTGGAGCTGCTGCTCCACATGGAAGGAATGAGAAAGCGTCCTCAACACTCAGGTTATTGAATGAACAGTGCTGTTTTACCCTCCTATCCAGAAGAATCCCTGTAAAAATAGTGCCTCATGAGAAATATAGCCCTTCTCTCCATAGATTTGAGTTCTCAATTCTTAGAATTGAGTCAGCTGGACTTGGCTGGGCTGGGCCAAGAAGGAGACCCTATCAACTGTGAGATGGAGACCCGGGAAGGGGATCCCCTCCGAGCCGTCTCTTTTAGTCCACTTGTCAGCAGAGGAGAAAGTTCTCTAATCCTCCTTTCACTAAAAACCCTCATTCAAATGGACTCCTGGCAGCAGCCCTGCTACCTGATGTACAATCAATTATAACTAAATCCCAGTTGAGGGTTAAATTGTGACTTCTATTACATATACAAGAAGTAAGTATATGTAATATGAATAGTATTATACATAGACTAATAACTAGCATTTATTGAGGCCACGTGCTAATCACTCTGCTAAGTACTTCTTCAGCATATTCTCATTTAAACACGATCGAACTCTGCAAAAGATAGTCTTTTTCTACTTAATGAAAAAGAAAACTAAGGTAGAGAGAGTTAAATAACTGTCAAAATTCACAAATCTAGGAATTGGCTGAGCCTGGAGTTTATGAAATAAGTTGGGGAGGGGCTGATAGTGGAAATAATAATCTCCCTACAATCCAGATTACAATCTTCAACTTCTCTGACTGTGCCTACTCTCTGCTCTGTCCTTTCCATTGGGACACAAATATAGTACAAATTATGCCAGCTTTACAAGTCCATCTCTCATCCCATGGCCTCCCATGACCATTATCTTTTAAAACGAAACTCTGTAGAAGAGTCTCCTAATTCACTATCTCCTCGCCCCCTCTTCCATTATTACTTGAGCTACTGCAAGAATGCCTTTATTCTCACCTATCCCCAAACTACTCTATCAATCACCAAGGGTCTGGAGTCTCTAGATTTGAAACCCAGAGGTGAAGCACACAGCCACTGTCTTTGGCACATGGTCACCAGAGACTGACCTTCAAGTTGCATGCCCTGCTTAAGGAATTTGAGTGTTCTTTTATTATATATGGCTAGGCAGAATATATAGTTCTTGGATAATCCTTTTGATCTTGTACAATTTTAAACAGATAAGAAAAAAAGACCAATTGAAGCCAAGGTAATAATAGGGAATTCTACCAAGGAAAGAATATTTTTCTAGGTAGGCAGCTATGTAATTAGAGGTACCCGTATCCACTCACTCTTCACAGAGCCTAAACATCTTTTAGTTCCAAAGTCTCTTGAATCTCTGAAACCCTCATACAAAGGTCAGCTAACTATGTAACAAGGATTCTGTTTTTGAGGAATACCAGGAGATGCTAGGATGGGAAAATACATGGGAAAAACCAGGTAACCTAAAGACAGAGAGTTTCCAAAATAAGCTTTATTGTCTAGCCCAAGGTAAGCCCTGATCCTGGGCTTATACCAGGCATGTGCTACTGTTCACACTATTGGAACTTACCAAAGTCAGTTGCTTCTTTTCAATTTCCATGTTATCAATGTTGCTGCAATATTTGACACCCCCCTTTCCTTTACTCTTTTTCCTGCAACTCCCTTTTTTTTTTCTTTTTTTTTTTTTA